>JARQOD010002884.1:0-71772 GCA_033576555.1 Oophaga sylvatica | reverse complement strand
TGGATACACTGAGAAACTCCATTATAAAATGTTATTAATAAGAAATGCGTAACGATACTCATCATTTCTCATGGTCACCCACCACCATCAATAGTAGCGGCTCCATTTTATAATGGAGTTTCTCAGTGTATCCACATCATGATGAGGGGTGATTAGTAATATACGTACAGGAAGGCAATATATATACCTATTCCCCATTTAGCACCATACCTGTAGGAATGTTATATCCGTACCTATCTCCTATTCGGTACATCGGGCATTGCTAGGGAAGGTATACATCAATTATATCTTGCTGCCTTATACATTTATCTTCAAATATTGCTATCCCCTAACACGACACTAAAATCAAGTGTCAATGACCTTCTCATGACGCCGATGCGTCTTACATTTTTCAGTCATTATATGCTCTAGTCATTCTTTCAGTGTGTTTATAAGTTCAGACTAGACTTTTGGTCCAATAGCTGACAATTATAGATGGCATCTTAGCTTTTATTTGACTGTCTGGTATGCACACACATTTAGATTTCCTATACACTGGAGGAGCTTTGACTAGTGAGTGAACAAGTATGATACTGTTCACATTCACTTTCATTAAGCTGTGGCACAAGAAGGCAGTTTTATCATAACTCCTGTTCATAAAAGGAGGCTGCTGTATACTAGCAGTGCTGTACAGCAGATCTGTGCAATCTCCATTATACTCCCTACCACCCGTGTGTTGTGAACTGTTTTTAATACTTTGGGGACTTAGGGTCACCTTTAATGTTAGCTGGTCTCTGTATTAATGTTAGGGGTCTCCCTACTATCTGGGTAGAGGTATCCCCTAAGGTGTAAAGGCCTAACAGGGACCCTAGGGTCAGCCATCGTGGAGCGGGGGCGCCACAACGCTTCCCCCTAGGGTGCCAACCTCCGCTGTTAGGCAGGTGACAGCCCAGACCTACATCAGGGACTCTAGGCTATCCCCATAGCTTTTAAGTTAGGAATACACTTTGTTTTTTGTTTTTTCATTCACGGTTGTTTTTGGGTGCTACCCATTGAGGTATTTTTATCAATAAAGGATTGCCTATAGGGCATGATTCTATGATTTTGGTTTTGAAGCCCTTCTGTACCTATTATATATTTTCAAGAACGTGGTGGAGGCTGGAAACGTCTCTGATGTCTGTCTCAAGGGAGTCTGGCTGAGACGAGTGGAGAGTGTGTCCTGCACAGGGCTGCCTGGAAGGTTCCTGGAAGGTCTGCCGGTGTTGGAAGATTCCTGAAAGCACGTGGTGAGACTTGGAGCTTGGTAGCCAGGGTGTTGGACTGGGGTCCTGAATAGCACCCGGACAGGACACATGTGTGTGAGTGAAGAGTGTGTCCTGCACAGGGCTGCCTGGAAGGTTCCTGGAAGGTCTGCCGTTGTTGGAAGATTCCTGAAAGCACGTGGTGAGACTTGGAGCTTGGTAGCCAGGGTGTTGGACTGGGGTCCTGAATAGCACCCCGGACAGGACACATGTGTGTGAGTGGAGAGTGTGTCCTGCACAGGGCTGCCTGGAAGGTTCCTGGAAGGTCTGCCGTTGTTGGAAGATTCCTGAAAGCACGTGGTGAGACTTGGAGCTTGGTAGCCAGGGTGTTGGACTGGGGTCCTGAATAGCACCCGGACAGGACACATGTGTGTGAGTGAAGAGTGTGTCCTGCACAGGGCTGCCTGAAGGTTCCTGGAAGGTCTGCCGTTGTTGGAAGATTCCTGAAAGCACGTGGTGAGACTTGGAGCTTGGTAGCCAGGGTGTTGGACTGGGGTCCTGAATAGCACCCGGACAGGACACATGTGTGTGAGTGAAGAGTGTGTCCTGCACAGGGCTGCCTGGAAGGTTCCTGGAAGGTCTGCCGTTGTTGGAAGATTCCTGAAAGCACGTAGTGAGACTTGGAGCTTGGTAGCCAGGGTGTTGGACTGGGGTATAGCACCCGGACAGGACACATGTGTGTGCAGAGCCTGTGACGGTCTCACACTGAGAACCATGCGGTTCTATTGAGTTTGGCTGGAGTCAGCCTGGAAAGGACTGTTTTGTTACAGTGTGTCGGTGCAGCAGAAGCAAGTCCAGACCACCTGGGAATGGCACCTGGCGGTCCCTGCTAGCTTGCATCTGCTTAGTTAAGCCTGTCCCAAGAAAGGGTGAGTCTGGAATCAGTGATTAATCCAGAATGGAATGCATTTATGTTTGTTATGTTTTGTTACCGGATTTAAAGAGACAGTAAAATAGCGATTTTTGTACATAATGCCTGTGTGTTGCCTCGTTTACTGCGTGCCCAGCCTCAGCCTACCAGAGCGAATCCCTACAATATATATATGTGTATATATCTGTTCTTTCTTTTGTGATTTAAAAACTGTCATTTGGATCCATCGTATGTTGGTTTTGCAAGCCGGCGAGAAAATCTCACCATACAGATGCCATACGGATATTTTGATGCGAGGAAATTGCAACCTCGCATTGCACACGGATGACATACGGGTCACTTTTCAGGGGACTTTTCTGCGTATTACGGCCGTATAATACGGTCCGATTTTTAGACGGTGTGTGTAACTCCGGCCTGAGACTTAGTCCTGCAGATAATCTCCTGCTGATAAAACCCTGATTGTGCTGAAACTACAGAAAGCTGTCATTCAAGTGACACAACGCTGGAATCAAGGTCTCTGCTCATACACAATACTGCTCTGAGACTAAATAGCCAAACCATGCTGACTGATTCCCTTTAAGGAAAAAAATGTCTTTAAAGGGGAACAACCCCCTTCAAAAATACATATTTTGGTTTTCTCTAACAAAAAATGTTGAGTTCAATACCATCTTTGCTTTTCAGAAATCGCAGATTATCTGCACACACATAAAAAGTCGCAGCAGAAGTAAATGTAGTGTATGTGCTATGGAGGTCAAAAGGCTCTTAGATCTCCCTCTTATAACCTTTTGACCTCCGTAGCACACACACTGCATTTATTTCTGCTGCGGTATTTCTATGTGTGTGGAGAAAATCAGCAATTTCTCAAAGACAAAGATGCTATTGAACGCTGCATTTTCTGGTTTATTTTGTTTTCTGCAGCATATCTGCCCGGCACAGATTTGGCTGCTGCGCTCTGCTATGGATCTTCGCTCCGCATACATTTTGAACATAAATGTACAGATTTTTACCCTGGTTACAGTGAACAGGGCAAGATCCTCCTGCAGATAGGAAGCTCTACTCCACCTGCGCTCCTGCAATTTTATCACCAGAATTACTAACTGTTCTTAAAGTGGAACTCCGCCCATAATACTTGAGAAAACTGGCGCCCCTTACCTGACATTGTGTCGCTTTCCTGAACTTTCTGCAGAACCCTGCGCGCAGTCGCTGCGGCAGCTGATTCTTGGCTGTAGCCAATGATGACATTGGAGCTGTTCAGATGATCCAGGCGCCCAGGTCGTAGGCGGGAGACTGACCGCTCAATCTTGTATCCCACAGAACAAGGGTCAGGAAAAATAAGATCAGCACAAACGCCAAGTGCTGGAGCCACTCCTGTGCAGGGAGATAAGACTGGGTCAGAACAGTACTGAAGTGGCAGCGATAACTAATCGGATCAATATGTGGCGATCGTAATGACAAGAAACGCCCCGTAACCATCAGACGTGAAACTTGCCAGGACAGAGGGCCACTTCCTCCTCCATTTCAGCAGAACATTCTTCCAGAGCAGGGCAGCGGTCTGCAGCCACAGACTGGGTCTCTCCGCGTCACCCGGCTCATCTAGAACACAACATTTCATATTAGAGCTTCACCTTTAAGGCTGACAACTGGCCTATATATTCTGTGTGAGAGGTTGTCAGCCCAGACCCTGGTGATGACATCACTGATATAATTACCTTACACTGCAGTCACGGATTTCCCATCTGATATTGAGGATCCGACTTCCACTTTCTCCTCTTCTCTGCAGAAACAAAAGACCTTATGAAACATTTCCTGGGTGGTCTTGGCCTCTGATTTATCATTGGACCCTCTTTCCCCCCCCTATTATCCAGATTTCAAACTTTTTGCCCAAGTCTGACGAAGCTGTTTGGGTTCCTGGAGACGTAGACCTGGACCCACCCAAAACATCGTCTACATATCTTCCAGAGAGCCCAGATGTTGGGGTCTTTGCTCATGTCTCCGTCTCCTCTTTTTTACATGTTTGGTATTAACCACAAAGGTGAAGAAAACCACAGTAGGGGGTCACGCCAATCTGAGCCCCCAGGCCAGGAACAGTGGGGGAGGTGATTTTGACTATGAGCCCCACTCTACATCACTAAAGTGGTCTGTTATAGAAGTAATACCCCCGTTGTCCTCCTCCAAATGCTTCAATCTCCTTCTTGGCTCCTCTTTTCTCCTCCAGGGTCCTCTCGTCTCTTCCAGACAAGGTAAGACGGTCACAGAGGAGCGCCAGCCAAGCGTAGCTTTGGGTGATGTAATGCAGCTCCAGCCGGGTGCCTCAGATGAGGAAGAGAGGTGCAGAGTTGGATGAAACCCGGTCAGCAGGAGCGCAAAAACAGGGCTAAATTAATAAACAATCTTCTTTTATTAAAACCACGACGCGTTTCAACAGGTAATTCTGTCTTCCTCAGGTGGCAATGATAAAGTGCACAGGGGGGAGGATATTTAAAGGGGCAGTGGCCAATGAGAAATGACAAACAATTAGTTACATCATAGACAATTACAAACTTAAGCAAATTACTAAAAGAGAAAAAAAACACCTATATATAAACCTATGTAAAAAAAAAACATTCATGATAAAAGATGCAGAAATAAAAGGTTAAAAAATTGCTCATGATAAAAATTGCAGAATAAAAATACTAAAATAATTAGAAACTTCAGTAGCCAGCAGATCTCAGTTAGTCCCCTCTGGGGCCAAGGTGCCGAGTTTATAAATCCAGAAGCTCTCTCTCCTAATTAAATTATCATAGCGATTTATTACGTCATCACGAATGTGATCTATGATGGTGAGTTTCAGCAAATTTGGATTTTTGTTATGTGCAAGCAAAAAATGTTTTGAGAGGCTATGCAATAAAAATCCGTTCCTGATGTTCTGGCGATGTTAGCTGTTGAAACGCGTTGTGGTTTTAATAAAAGAAGATTGTTTATTAATTTAGCCCCTGTTTTTGCGCTCCTGCTGACCGGGTTTCATCCAACTCTGCACCTCTCTTCTCTTCCAGACTCTTCTGTCCTCCTGTAGACCACTGTGTTCATCTTACAGACCCCTCTCTTCCCCTTTCAGATGGCTGTGTCCCCCTAAAGGCCAATCTATCCTCCTCCAGGCCCTGCTGTCCTCCCCTAGGCTGCGCTGCCCCCTCCTGACACCACTTATTGACCAATAGAAAACCATTTGTGCATAGTTCAACATGCCCACCACATTATCTGCCTGGAGTAATTAATAGGGCAGAAAATCACTGGCCTGTGGGAAGATGTGAAGGATGTCCTGCCGGATTCTGCCATCATTCATGAACACGAAAGATGGTATTTATTGGGTGGGTGCAGAGAATCAGTACAAAAAAAAAGAAAGGAGAGTTGGCTACAGGATGGACGTGGCTCGATGATGGTCCCTGAGGGCCAGTGGTGGACTAAATGTTCATTTACAAGGGCCAATAATTCACAAATGCACATCCTGATCATCGACCCATGTAATCATGACACTGATCAGCCAATACTCGTACAGGGTGAGTGACAACCATGATTTTTAGGTGCAGTTGTCTTGAGATCTATTTCGCTCTGGGTACAGGTGAAGATCGGCACTGATCTTTCCTATGAACGCTCATTCTGCCAATCATCGGCTCAGGTGAGATGGAGCTTGGTAAACCCAGATTTTTAAGAAAATGGCGCCGATCTGTTTGATATTGAACCAATGAGATCTTTGAAGTGGTTCTGTAACTAGGGAAATACAGGAGCTTACTGGGGTCCACGTTCCTTCAGTCTTGGAAGCGTTGGGGGGAGCCTACATGATAACGAGGGGACTTTACAGTTGTGAGGTTGGACATCACGTGATACATCCCCATATACGTGCTATTGGGAGTATGGACAGAGAAGTGGTGAGACGAGTCATTAAGAGGAAACTCTAGAATCTGCTAATGGCGAGCGTGATTCACATACATATTTAATAGATGCATTATCACAAATGTATTAAATGGCTCAAAGTAATATTTCCTGTCATCAGCAACCCCTTAGATCTTCAAGCCATTTCCTCTGCTTCACTTTGCATCCTACATCCTGGACCTTCTAATGGAAACGTGTGTGACGTTGTCACGCTGTCTAATGATATGTATACAATGTCAGTAAACTATTAATACAGGAACAACACTCAATACAACAACTAGTATAGCAACATCAGCATGTAAGTATAGAATAGATTTACCTGACACGATATCTGCTGAACTCAGGGTTAATCTTGAGGACTTGATGAGCTGAAACAGGAAAGAGGTGGACCGGGATCTAACCTGACCCTAAACTGGGGTCCTAACTAATCCCTCACCTTGGAGGTACTGATAATGGTTCAGAGGTCCAAGTCTCCAACCTAACCCTGTCTCCTATCAGACCCTGAACCCTGTAATCAGTCCTAAGAAGGATCCTGACTACCACCAAAGGGATAAGGGCTGATCTTAGCTAAATACACAGATTAGACATATAAGACAGACAGGATAACACTCGCTTGCATACACACTCAAACACCAAAGGAACATAAATGGTCTGGGAAATAAACTCTAACCAAGTTGAGCTTAGAACAACTAAGGAGCTCACAACTAAAGTCTATACAGATTCATTCCTATCTGTGGTCTGCATGAAGGTTTCACTGGCAACTCCCCAAGCAGACAACCAGGAATTTAAAGGAAACCAATCAACAAATAATCAATTGCAGCCGGGAGAAACTGCACCCAGTCCCAGCACCGAGCACAGACAGAATTAACTCCCTAGCTGCCAAACACAAAGAAACAGCAGCTCAGCTGTGAGAAGTCAAAATGTGCAACCGCGACGATCTTCGTGGCAATGCACACATGACAGTACCCCCCCTTCTACGAGGGGCCTCCGGACCCTCAGGGCCAGGTCTGCCCGGGTGAGTTCTGTGGAAGGTCCGAACCAACCGATCTGCGTTAATGTCAGACGCAGGAACCCACGTCCTCTCCTCTGGACCATACCCCTTCCAATGCACCAAGTACTGAAGGGACCGGCGATTCAGACGTGAGTCAATGATCTTTGACACTTGAAACTCCAAGTTACCATTGACCACCACTGGAGGAGGAGGTAGAGGTGACGGTATGACTGGTGCCACATACCTTTTAAGTAATGACTTGTGGAACACATTATGAATTTTAAACGTACGAGGGAGGTCCAGACGAAATGCCACAGGATTAATTATGGAACTGATCCTGTACGGCCCGATGAATCTGGGACCCAGTTTCCAGGAGGGCACTTTAAGTTTTATATTCCTGGTAGACAACCATACCAGATCGTTCACATTCAGATCTGGACCAGAAACTCTCCTCCTATCAGCCATACGTTTATAACGGTTCCCCATCGTACTCAAATTATTCAATACACCTCTCCACACTGAAGCAAGTGACGACGAGAAACGCTCCTCCTCAGGAACCCCAGAAGGGCCCCCCCCATTGAAAGTACAAAACTGGGGATGGAAACCATATGCCCCAAAAAACGGGGACTTACCAGTGGACTCGCTCCGCCTGTTGTTAAGAGCGAACTCTGCCAGAGGCAAGAAAGAAGACCAGTCCTCTTGGTTCTCTGAGACAAAACACCGGAGATATGTCTCTAAGCTCTGATTCAGACGCTCTGTCTGACCATTGGTCTGCGGATGAAAAGCCGAGGAAAATGACAATTGCATCCCCCGACGTAAACAAAATGCCCTCCAAAATTTGGACACAAACTGAGACCCCCTATCTGACACCACA
Organism: Oophaga sylvatica; assembly: GCA_033576555.1. Classification (NCBI taxonomy): domain Eukaryota; kingdom Metazoa; phylum Chordata; class Amphibia; order Anura; family Dendrobatidae; genus Oophaga; species Oophaga sylvatica. The sequence goes on along the minus strand of JARQOD010002884.1, from coordinate 63,850 downwards.
TCAGAAGGCAACCCATGAAGTCTCACGATCTCCCTAATGAACACCTGCGCCAGAGTTTTAGCATTAGGGAGTGCAGGAAGAGCAACGAAATGTGCCATTTTACTGAACCTGTCAACAACCACCAGTATGACAGTATTCCCTGACGACGGAGGAAGGTCCGTAATGAAGTCCATAGATAAATGAGTCCATGGACGCTCCGGAAGTTTCAAGGGTAAAAGGGTCCCAGACGGACGGGTATGAGGGGTTTTAGAGCGAGCACACACCCCACATGACGCGACAAAAGTTATAACATCTTTATTAGCATTAGGCCACCAAAACCGGCGAGAAAGGAGATCTAAAGTAGCCTTACTCCCTGGATGTCCTGCTAGAGCAGAATTATGATGTGCCTCAATAACCTTTTGTCTCAACAGATTTGGGACAAACAGTCTCCCTGGAGGTCCTGCAGGGGCGTCCCCCTGAGCCTCTAACACCTCCTCCTCAAGCTCAGAAAATACAGCCGACACTACCACCCCCTCCTGAAGGATAGGACTCGGGTCATCAGTTTTCCCGGCCCCTGGGAAACTGCGAGACAAGGCATCAGCCTTTACATTCTTAGACCCCGGGCGATAAGTGACGACAAAATTAAACCTGGTAAAAAACAACGACCATCGAGCTTGTCTGGAATTCAGACGCTTAGCGGATTCCAAATACAACAGGTTCTTGTGATCAGTAATAACGGTAACCGGGTGGACTGCCCCCTCCAAAAAGTGACGCCATTCTTCAAAAGCCAACTTAATGGCCAAAAGTTCCCTATTGCCGATATCATAATTCCTTTCGGCGGACGACAATTTCTTAGAAAAGAAAGCGCACGGATGCCATTTACCAGGGGACGGACCCTGGGACAATATAGCACCCACCCCTACGTCAGACGCATCCACCTCCACAATGAACGGCTGTGATGCATCTGGTTGGATGAGAACGGGTGCCGAAGCAAAACATTTCTTCAAAGAGGAAAAGGCTTGGCAAGCTTTGTCCGACCATTTAGAAAAATCCGTCCCTTTTCTTGTCATGTCAGTGAGAGGTTTGACGACAGATGAGAAATTACAAATAAATTTCCGGTAGTAATTAGCAAACCCCAGAAAACGCTGCAGAGCCTTAAGATCTTCTGGCTGATCCCATTCAAGCACTGCTCTCACCTTTTCAGGGTCCATACGGAAACCGGAGGCTGACACCAAGAAACCCAAAAACTGAAGTTCCTGTACGGCGAATACACACTTTTCCAGTTTGGCGTATAATTTATTGTCTCGCAAGATCTGCAACACCTGTCTCACATGCTCCTGATGAACACAAGATCTGGCGAGTAAATTAAAATGTCGTCCAAATATACGACCACAAACAGCCCCACAAGGTGACGAAAAATGTCATTAACAAAATGTTGGAATACTGCTGGTGCAGTAGTCAGACCAAAAGGCATGACTAGGTTCTCATAATGTCCCTCCGGCGTGTTAAACGCCGTTTTCCACTCATCCCCCTCTTTTATCCTAATCAGATTATACGCCCCCCTGAGATCCAATTTAGAAAACCATTTGGCGCCAACAATTTGATTGAAGAGATCAGGAATAAGAGGGAGCGGATACGGATCTCGAACAGTAATCCGATTAAGTTCGCGGAAATCCAAGCAAGGGCGTAGGCCTCCATCTTTCTTCTTCACAAAGAAGAACCCCGCGGCTACTGGGGAAGATGAAGGTCTAATATGCCCTTTGGCCAGACTTTCAGAAATATAATCTTTCATAGCCTGCCTCTCAGGACCAGAAAGATTATACAACCTAGCTTTAGGCAACTTAGCATCAGGAAGGAGATTAATAGAGCAGTCATACACGCGATGAGGAGGCAACTCCTGACACCCCTCCTCAGAGAAAACATCCCCAAAATCCTCCAAAAAAGGAGGCAATGTACTAGGCACGACCGCACTGATGACTGTGTTCATGCAGTTGCTTTTGCAAAACTACCCCATTGGCTTATTTCTCTGGACTGCCAATTAATCACAGGGTTATGTGTTATGTTTCGGTAGCTGAGGAGTGCAGGTAAAAAAGGCAATACACCAGAGCAGTTGGAATCTATGGGATTGCAGTACCCTGACTAACCACCACAACTAGAGGCAGCCGTGGAGCGTTCCTACGTTGGTCCTAGACGCCTCGTCACAGCCTGAGAAACTAACTACACCTAAAGATAGAAATAGGAAAGCTATCTGCCCCGGAGCAGAACCCCAAAGATGATAGAAAGCCCCCAAACATGTAATGGCAGTTAGACAAGAGGAAATAGTGACACAGAAAGAAAATAGAATGAGCAAACGCTGGGGCCCAAACTATCTAAATAGAAAAGGACAGGAAGGGTACTTACTGCAATCCCAGAAAACCCTGAAAAACACCAACTCTACTAATTTCAAAATCACCTGAGATCACACGACCTCTACCACCTAAATTAGCTCTCTGGTGTAACAAAATCAAAACAGCAGCCACTGAAAAAACTGGAAAAAGCAAAAGAACAAAACTCAGTGGCTGAACTAAACTGAGAAGGCAGAAGCCCCCGGAGGGGACCCAGAAGGGCCCCAAAGAAGTGCAGGACAAAAATGCAAAAATATAGCAACAACACAAAAGAAGAAAAATTCTTATCTGTTAGCAGGAGATGCAGACACGACACAGCAGGCTACAAGGGAAACTGGAATGAAGGATTCAGACCAGAACAATTGATCACCGGCAACCCTGATGGGAAAATGACTCCCTTATATAAGACCAGTCAGTAACACCTGATTCCCAGTCCTCACAATCTTCACTAGTACCGCTTGTAACAACCAGAGGGAGCCTCTGCTCAGAACTCATCTCAAACCCATTCACAACAGTACCCCCCCCTTGAGGAGGGGTCACCGAACCCTCATTTGAGCAACCAGGTCAGTCAGGATGAGTTCTATGATACGCACGGATAAGTCTCCTAGCATGGATGTCCGAAGCAAACACCCAAGAATTGTCTTCCTGACCATAACCTCTCCATTTAACCAAATACTGGAGTCTTCGTCTAGAAAAACGAGAATCCAATATTTTCTCAACCACATACTCCAGATTGCCCTCAACCAAAACAGGGTCAGGAGGCACAGTAGCAGGAACCACTGGCTCAACAAACCTCTTCAACAAGGACTTGTGGAACACGTTATGGATCTTAAATGTCCCTGGAAGAAGCAAACGAAAAGAAACAGGATTAATAATCTCCATGATCTTATAAGGTCCAATGAACCTAGGCTTAAATTTAGGAGATGCTACTCTCATAGGAATATTCTTTGAGGACAACAAGACCAAGTCCCCCACTTTAAACCGAGGACCATCAGTCCTATGCCGGTTAGCAAACCGCTGGGCCTTCTCCTGAGAGAGGGACAACCTCTCCACTACCTGGTCCCAAATCTGTTGCATACGCTCAACAACAGAGTCAACACCTGGACAGACAGAAGCTTCCGTCTGTCCTGAAGAAAATCGAGGGTGAAAACCAGAATTACAGAAAAACGGAGACATCAAAGTGGCAGAGCTAGCCCTATTATTAAGAGCAAACTCAGCCAAAGGCAAAAAAGAGACCCAGTCATCCTGATCAGCAGACACAAAGCATCTTAGATAAGTCTCTAATGTCTGGTTTGTTCTCTCAGTTTGACCATTGGTCTGAGGATGAAATGCCGAGGAGAAAGACAATTGAACACCCAGTTTAGAACAAAAAGTCCTCCAAAATCTGGAAACAAACTGGACTCCTCTGTCAGACACAATGTTCTCAGGAATGCCGTGTAAACGAACCACGTGCTGAAGAAACAACAGCACCAATTCAGAGGAGGAAGGCAACTTAGGTAATGGCACAAGATGTATCATTTTGGAAAACCTATCACAAATTACCCAGATGGTGGTCATTCTCTGAGAAACAGGAAGATCGGAAATGAAATCCATAGAGATATGGGTCCATGGTCTCTTGGGCACAGGCAATGGCATCAACAAACCACTAGAGCGAGAGCAAGGCTTGGAGCGAGAGCAAGTCCCGCAGGACTGCACAAATTCCCTGACATCGCGAGACAAGGTAGGCCACCAAAAGGACCGACTAACCAAGTCTCTGGTACCAAAAATTCCGGGATGCCCAGCCAATGCGGAACAATGAATCTCAGACATCACACTCTTTTTCCATTGGTCCGGGACAAACAATTTTCCAACAGGGCAGCGCTCGGGCCTATCCTCCTGACACCCCTCCAGAGCAAGTCTCAAATTGGGCGAGATGGCGGAAAGAACTACACCCTTTCAAATACAAGATAATCAAGAGACGGAAGAAACTCTCAGGGGCATCCCCCTCCCTTAACATTCTTAGTGCCAGGAAGAAAGAAAACCACAAAATTAAAACATGTGAAAAACAAGGCCCACCTGGCCTGTCTAGGATTGAGTCGCTTGGCAGATTCCAGATAGACCAGATTCTTATGGTCCGTAAGGACCACCACCTGATGTTTGGCTCCCTCCAGCCAATGTCTCCACTCTTCAAAAGCCCACTTCATGGCCAATAACTCCCGATTACCCACGTCATAATTACGTTCAGTAGGAGAAAATTTTCGAGAGAAAAAGGCACAAGGGTTACTTTTAAAGGTCTCTGGATCTTTTTGGGACAAAACGGCACCTGCCCCAATTTCAGAGGCATCAACCTCCACCTGAAATGGCAGAGAAACATCAGGCTGCCGTAGAACAGGAGCAGAAGTGAATCTCTGCTTAAGTTCCTGAAATGCAGAGACTGCCTCAGGAGGCCAATTCACCACATCAGAACCCTTTCTGGTCAAATCAGTTAATGGTTTAACAATAACCGAGAAATTACCAATAAATTTACGATAAAAATTGGAAAACCCAAAAATCTCTGAAGAGCCTTTAATGAAGTAGGTTGGACCCAATCACAGATGGCCTGAACCTTGACCGGGTTCATTTCAATAACAGATGGGACAAAATGAATCCCAGAAATGAGATCTTCTGTACGCCAAAAAGACACTTTGATCCCTTCACATACAGAGCATTATCCCTCAAAATCTGGAACACAGTCCGAACATGTTTCACATGAGAGTCCCAGTCATTAGAAAAAATCAAGATATCATCCAAATAAACAATCAGAAATTTGTCCACAAAATCCCTGAAAATGTCATTCATGAAGGACTGGAAGACGGAAGGGGCATTAGTGAGCCCAAAGGGCATCACTAGGTACTCAAAATGCCCTTCAGGGGTATTGAATGCCGTCTTCCATTCATCCCCGTGCTTAATGCGAATAAGGTTATACGCCCCCCTGAGGTCAAGCTTGGTAAACAAAGTAGCGTTTTTCACCCTGGAAAACAGGTCAGAAATCAAGGGTAACGGGTATTGATATTTCACAGTAATATTGTTCAAGAGACGATAATCAATACACGGCCTTAATGAACCATCTTTTTTGGCCACAAAGAAAAAACCGGCACCTAAGGGTGAAGAGGATGGTCTGATATGACCCTTCTCCAATGATTCCTTGATATAAGACCGCATAGCGTCATGTTCAGGTACAGACAAGTTAAAAAGGCGACCTTTAGGGAATTTACTACCTGGCACTAATTCAATAGCGCAGTCATAGCTCCTATGGGGAGGTAAGGATGCAGATTTACTTTCGCTAAACACATCAGAAAAATCAATCAAAAAGTCAGGAACATCCTCAGCCTGGGGGGAGGCAGAAAAAACAGGAGTGTTGGTATTAACACATTGGCAGCCCCAACTGGTTACAGACACAGATTTCCAATCCAAAACAGGATTATGAGACTGTAACCAAGGGAAACCCAGCACTATAATGTCATGCAGATTATATAGAACCAAAAATTTGCAGCACTCCTGGTGATCAGGTTCAACCCTCATTATCACCTGAGTAGAGAACTGAGGTTTATTCTCAGCCAAAGGGTAGAATCGATCCCCAGTAGGGGAATAGACTTCTGTAGGGGTATCAAGGGAAACCCACAACGCTTAGCAAAATCATAATCCATCAGGTTAATAGCTGCTCCAGAATCAACGAAAGCCTGAGCAGAAAATGAGGACAGAGAGCATATCAGAGTGACAGTTAATAAAAACTTAGTCTGAACACTACCCAAGACAACTGAGCGTGCAAAACGTCTTCCCCGCTTAGGGCAGACTGAAATAGCATGAGAGGCATCACCACAGTAGAAACATAACCCATTGCGCTTTCGAAACTCATGACGCTGTGCCCCAGACACCACTCCATCACACTGCCTGGGCTCAGCAGCTGGCTCACAAGGCAACACCACTCCACGCATACTTCTCCGCTCACGCAAACGTCTGTCAATTTGAATCGCTAATGACATAGAATCATTGAGACCAGAGGGACAGGGAATCCCACCATAACATCCTTTACATTATCCGACAGACCCTTCCGGAAAAGGGCCGCCAAAGCGTCGTCATTCCATTTGGTCAGGACTGCCCACCTACGGAATCTCTGACAGTATAACTCAGCGTCATCAAGCCCCTGATTTAATGCCAACAAGGCTTTTTCAGCTTGATCAGTGACATTAGGCTCATCGTACAATAACCCCAAAGCCTGAAAAAATGCATCAACATCACTCAAAACAGGATCCCCAGGTATCAGGGAAAAAGCCCAATCCTGAGGATCGCCGCGCAGGAGAGAGATGATAATTTGAACCTGCTGCGCTGCGTTTCCTGAGGACTTAGATTTTAAGGCAAAAAACAATTTACAATTATTTTTGAAATTCTGAAACTTAGCTCGATCCCCTAAAAACAAATCTGGCATGGGGATCCTAGGTTCCACAACAGGCAACCTAGCAAGATATGCAGCAATACTCTGAACCTCAGTGGCAAGCTGATCCACACGGCCAGACAACTGTGCAAACTCCATTGAGAGAAAAGATCCTCCCCAGCACCCAGAGATACAGAGGGAAAAAAAAAAAAATGCAACAAACAGAAAAATATCTCTGACAACTCTGACAACCTTTTTTCTATCACAATATTTTTTCCCTTCTGTGAGTACCATACAATTTTCAATTTTTAGGCCGGTGATACTGTTATGATTCGGTAGCTGAGGAGTGCAGGTAAAAAAGGCAATACACCAGAGCAGTTGGAATCTATGAGATTGCAGTACCCTGACTAACCACCACAACTAGAGGCAGCCGTGGAGCGTTCCTACGTTGGTCCTAGACGCCTCGTCACAGCCTGAGAAACTAACTACACCTAAAGATAGAAATAGGAAAGCTATCTGCCCCGGAGCAGAACCCCAAAGATGATAGAAAGCCCCCAAACATGTAATGGCGGTTAGACAAGAGGAAATACTGACACAGAAAGAAAATAGAATGAACAAACGCTGGGGCCCAAACTATCTAAATAGAAAAGGATAGGAAGGGTACTTACTGCAATCCCAGAAAACCCTGAAAAACACCAACTCAACTAATTTCAAAATCACCTGAGATCACACGACCTCTACCACCTAAATTAGTTCTCTGGTGTAACAAAATCAAAACAGCAGCCACTGAAAAAACTGGAAAAAGCAAAAGAACAAAACTCAGTGGCTGAACTAAACTGAGAAGGCAGAAGCCCCCGGAGGGGACCCAGAAGGGCCCCAAAGAAGTGCAGGACAAAAATGCAAAAATATAGCAACAACACAAAAGAAGAAAAATTCTTATCTGTTAGCAGGAGATGCAGACACGACACAGCAGGCTACAAGGGAAACTGGAATGAAGGATTCAGACCAGAACAATTGATCACCGGCAACCCTGATGGGAAAATGACTCCCTTATATAAGACCAGTCAGTAACACCTGATTCCCAGTCCTCACAATCTTCACTAGTACCGCTTGTAACCACCAGAGGGAGCCTCTGCTCAGAACTCATCTCAAACCCATTCACAACAGTTATGTTTAACCAACCAAGGAAGTCCCAACACAATGGGAGTAGGTAGACCCTCCAACACATAACAAGATAATTGTTCCCTATGTATTGCCCCTACCCGAAGGTCAATGTTATGAACCTCATGAACAAAGCTACCTTGGCCGAGAGGCCTGGCGTCAATGGAGAATATAGGGATCGGTTTGACCAATACACTCAGATGCATACCTTGAGCCTGAGCAAACTGAGCGTCAACCAGATTAGCCCCGGAACCACTATCAAGAAGAACAGACAATCTCTCCACTCTCGTACCAACTACCACCTCCACTGGTACAAGGAACTGAGAAGAACTGGATGATGAAATATATACTCCCAGGTTGTCTTCCACCACACAACCTGGGATTAACAGTTTTCCGGCGACTTTTGGCTCAACAAGGCACGGGATGGACATTCTCCAACAAAATGTCCCTCTTTCCCGCAGAAAAAAACATCTTCTAGTCCTGCGGCGTACCGCCAATCCCCTCCTACGAAATGATGTCCCTCCCAACTGCATAGGCTCATCCGAACAGACAAGGGGAACCTCAACATAAGGGACTTTAGTGGTAGGTGGAGAAACAACAGGGAGTGGGGTTACCTCACCCTCTCCCGAAGCCGTCTATCAGTACGGATAGCTAAGGCCATAGCAGCCTCCAGAGAAGGAGGAGACTCATACTGAGCTAAAACGTCTTTTAATTTATCAGAAAGCCCATGACAAAACTGGCTCCTAAGAGCTGGGTCATTCCACTGAGTATCTGTGGCCCATCTACGAAACTCAGAAGCAAATTCCTCTGCCGGACGATCTCCCTGCTGTATCTTACGTAATTTTGTCTCAGCAAGAGAGACCCGATCTGGGTCGTCATATACCAATCCCAGGGCAGTAAAAAATTGATCTACAGACAGTAGAGCCGGGATCCCGGCGGAAGGGAAAATGCCCAGGATTGAGGGTCCCCTTGCAGAAGTGAGATAACAATTCCCACTCTCTGCTCCTCACTCCCTGATGATCGAGGCCGAAGCCGAAAATACAATTTACATGCCTCCCGGAAGGTGAAAAATTTGTCTCGCCCACCAGTGAACCTGTCCGGGAGAGCAACCTTAGGTTCAACTCTGGTTTGCTCCAGGGGAGACAAAACTTTGGACTTAATGTCCGTCAGCTCCATGGATAATCCCTGCAACTGCAGAGCCAGCTGGGCTACTGGATCCATGGTAACTGGAGATAATTTTTACGGCCAGTGAAAATGTCACGCTGTCTAATGATATGTATACAATATCAGTAAACTATTAATACAGGAACAACACTCAATACAACAACTAGTATAGCAACATCAGCATGTAAGTATAGAATAGATTTACCTGACACGATATCTGCTGAACTCAGGGTTAATCTTGAGGACTTGATGAGCTGAAACAGGAAAGAGGTGGACCGGGATCTAACCTGACCCTAAACTGGGGTCCTAACTAATCCCTCACCTTGGAGGTACTGATAATGGTTCAGAGGTCCAAGTCTCCAACCTAACCCTGTCTCCTATCAGACCCTGAACCTTGTAATCAGTCCTAAGAAGGATCCTGACTACCACCAAAGGGATAAGGGCTGATCTCAGCTAAATACACAGATTAGACATATAAGACAGACAGGATAACACTCGCTTGCATACACACTCAAACACAGAAGGAACATAAATGGTCTGGGAAATAAACTCTAACCAAGTTGAGCTTAGAACAACTAAGGAGCTCACAACTTAAGTCTATACAGATTCATTCCTATCTGTGGTCTGCATGAAGGTTTCACTGGCAACTCCCCAAGCAGACAACCAGGAATTTAAAGGAAACCAATCAACAAATAATCAATTGCAGCCGGGAGAAACTGCACCCAGTCCCAGCACCGAGCACAGACAGAATTAACTCCCTAGCTGCCAAACACAAAGAAACAGCAGCTCAGCTGTGAGAAGTCAAAATGTGCAACCGCGACGATCTTCGTGGCAATGCACACATGACAGACGTCCCCCGATAAGGATTTCTCTGCTGTCCATTATACTCATACGATCTGTCCACTATCGGTCCGGGCAAAACACATGGCGGAAGAGACCGTCCTCCCTTCTCAGGCCACTGCTCCATCCACCCTACTTTTCTGCCCTCAAGCCTTGCTACCACTTTTATTGCAACTCCATACATTGGACAACCCCACCATTGTCATGGCCGCCGTCCACATCCCTACTGACACCAAACACCAATCACTTCTACCTTTCACCTCTAACAATGGTCCTTCTCAGCCCACCACAAACATGGGCGCCCATGAGACCTTTTCATCACCCCTTTTCTAAAGCCCCATTTACACGGGCCGTCAATGAGAAGCTATGGACTATGTGGCTTTCAACTTTCGGTCATTTGTAGACCTGTGCACATGTAGACTGTATGGGGCAAGACCTCATGGGGCTGCATATCCTCTCCTTTCATATGACCATTGTCCGTCTCACGTACGAGCATGTCGGAACATCAGTTCGGGAACCTATCAGACCCCCATCACCGCCATCTTGGTACTCCTGTATGGTCCAACTATATATTGTGCTTTATAGAAGATCGTGATTTTCACTATAAAGTGCAATACTGGAGAATTGCAGTGTATAGAGTAGTGCGAGTGATTAAATAAAAAAAAGTTTTAAAAAGTGTAAAATAAAAGTTTTTAAAAATATAAAAAAATAAATGAATTTAAAAAAATCATCCCTACTTTTCTCCTATATAAAGAAATAAAATTAAAATATATTTCATATGGTTGACTCCTATGAAAATAGGAAATTAATAAACCTATAAGGTAAAAAAAAATCACAAAAAAAACAGATTTTTTTTTCGATCATAACACATCCTCCCAAAAAATGCAACAGAAAATGATGAAAATGTCCTATATAACAGCTCCAATGACAGAAAAAAAGAAAACATTACGGGTCTCGAAAAATGGTAAAAAAAACCCCAAACTTTATAATTTTTAAGAAACTTTGAAATTTAAGATAATAAAAAAGTAATACATACAATAAAATAATAAGAATAAACGGTAGCTTTGGTGTCACCGTAATCACAAGGAGAATCCCGTTTCCAGGTCATTTTTACTGCTCAATGTCCCGAAAATAAAATGGGCGACCGAATTGCGTTTTCTAATTCAGTACATTTTATGGTAAATTGAACAGCGTCATTCAAAACTAAAACTCGTCTGCATCCTTAAGGGGTTAACGGACCTTTGCTCCATCTGACCACATTACACCCTTTCATTTCCCCCTCGCAGGACCCTCGCACATCGCGACATTCACACCACTCCCTGCTGTCCCCTCATTTCACAACACCCAACCCTCAGTGACCTCCAGTGTCAGATCAGTAATCGGTTCCGACACCAACCTGGCCAGAAAATGAGGTGACCTCCAAGGGGTGCCGAGCGTCAATGGAAGAAGAGAGGCTCTGAGGAAGAACTTGTCTCTCACTTCTGCCAAACAGGAAATCTTCACCACTCTTCTGTCCCACAGCCCACCAGCTACTCAGCACCATCCACCCCTTGTTCGTTCCCCTCAGCACCCTCCCACATCCCTTGTCCCAGCTGCCTTCTTCACCACGAATATCACAGAACACAGAAAGCTTCCTCTTCTAACCCCATAGCCCCTTCTATATCAGAGGTCCAGTCCTCTTGTCCTCTCCATAATAATCAGCTTATCAGCCATCACTGATCTCCACATCCCTCACTGTAACCCCATAATGTCCCATCTCTTCCCTAATCTTACTACTCTATGTCCCCCAATGCTCAGTGACCGATCACCAATCACTGGCATTTGCCCCTCTTCTTCTGAACATTCAGATAACACACCATCCGTAAGAAAGCAGGAAAGATGTGTATCTTCGTACCGTGTTAGCCAGTAGACAGAAAAATATTTAGAACTGAGAGTCCTCAGTGGTTGATGATGTGTAGCCCAGCTACGCAGGCACACATAAAATCCAGGAGAGTGCACAGGAAGGTAACAGCAATGCTTGATATTCATTCACTGTCACTCCCACTTTCAGACACACCCATCTGAGATATAAGGGAGGAGTGACACGTGGCAGACAGAGAGTTTCCTGTCTTAGGACAGTAGGGAGCTGTTCAGTCAGTCAGTCAGATCTTGAGGAAGTAGTGTTCAGTGGAACTTCAGTCTGTTAGCTTCTGTCTGAAGGACAGAGCAGCCATTCAGTCTCGGTCCAGTTGGGACTTTGGAGGAAACTGAGAGCTGTGCAGCGAGCTCTGGAGGAAGCTGACATTTTCCACAACCGCCACAAGTGCTTATGTTAAGAGCGGGAAGCAGGGCGAAGGGCACAGTGGAGAAGATAGAGAAGTGCTACAGGTATTGGATTACCTGCACTAAATTGCCGGACACCGGGGTCCGAAGCGTTGCTACAGTTTCAAGCTTAGTAACAAGAAAACCGGAGGCATCTGGACTACAGGTCGCAGAGAGCAGCCCTAAGTGTCAATACGTAACCGGAGTCAGGTGGAACAGGGACTTTGAGTCAAGTGCACGACAAAAGTAAGGACTTAGTTTCATCACTTAGAAGGCTCCACCACAACATTGGCCGGGCAGTACAGCTATAGAGAAAGCTGGAGTTTCAGAGTTAACTTCGCTTCACGCAAGTTGGACTCACATGTATATGGAAGTAAAGGAGGCCTCTAACCTGCTCAGCTGTTACCCGAATGTGCACTCTCCACCCCGACCAGCTCCCCGGGATCTGCTTGAACCATCTACCAGTAAAAGGTATGAAAAGAAGCTGCATTGTGTGTGACTGAATTCTTACTACACCCTGCATCATCTTCACCATAGACTTCCAGGGACCAGTCTCACCTGTGGGAGACCCACCATCTTGCTGCCCCATAACATCCCCTGTGAAAGTCCTTATAGCAGCGCTGGTCCAAATAACCAGATACCACAGGTGGCGTCACGAACTACCTATCCTAAATATCCCCTGTAAATATTCCCCCATTGTATGAGCGCCCAGGGCCACGGACCGAGCCACCGCTACCAGTGACAACTCCCATAGATTTCCATGGGCTCGGTGCCGAGTACCCCATTGCCCTGGTACTAAGTGCGACTCAATCTCTTTTAATGGCTAACTGAAAAGATGTTGATGTGTGGCCCAGCTGCGCTTGGTGACACATGTTCCCTGGAGGATGCACAGAAAGGTAATTTCACACTGACCTGATATTCATTCACACTCACACTTCCCTATAGTGCCACCAGAGGGAGCCTTAGACTATATAAGAGTGTGAGAGACGTTCAGTCTAGTTCAGTCTAGTTCAGTCTTCTGGAGTTCAGTGATTCTGACATTCCAGTCAGAGCCAGTCTTGGTGTGGATTTCCTGTCAGAGACATTCTAGTCAGACGGACGGAGATTTTACCTCAGAACAGGCTGACTGTTAGTTCCCTATGAACGTGGAAAGTGACTCTCGGAGTGAGCATGAAATCAGTCTGACGGAAGGTCCTGATAGCTACTCTGGACAGAGCCTATGAAGGAGCAGAAGGAAGGGAACTACAGTTATTTGTAACAACGAGTCGATTGAGAAACGGTCAGTGAGCTGTGGATAGAAGGAAGCTGACGACTACACCTACTGTTGCCTGTGCTTATGTTAACCCCTTCACCCCCAAGGGTGGTTTGCACGTTAATGACCGGGCCAATTTTTACAATTCTGACCACTGTCTCTTTATGAGGTTATAACTCTGGAACGCTTCAACGGATCTTCGCGATTCTGAGACTGTTTTCTCGTGACATATTGTACTTCACGTTAGAAGTAACATTTCTTCGATATAACTTGCGTTTATTTTTGAAAAAAACGCAAATATGGCGAAAATTTTTAAAATTTTGCAATTTTCAAACTTTGAATTTTTATTCCCTTAAAACAGAGAAATATGTCACATAAAATAGTTAAGAAATAACATTTCCCACATGTCTACTTTACATCAGCACAATTTTGGAACCAAAATTTTTTTTTGTTAGGAAGTTATAAGGGTTAAAAGTTGACCAGCGATTTCTCATTTTTACAACAAAATTTACAAAGCCATTTTTTTTAGGGACCACCTCTCATTTGAAGTCACTTTGAGGGGTCTATATGGCAGAAAATACCCAAAAGTGACACCATTCTAAAAACTGCACCCCTCAAGGTACTCAAAACCACATTCAAGAAGATTATTAACCCTTCAGGTGCTTCACAGGAACTAAAGCAACGTGGAAGGAAAAAATGAATATTTAACTTTTTAGCCACAAAAATGATCTTTTACAAAGTTTTTTTTTATTTTCACAAGGGTAAAAGGAGAAAATGGACAGATAAGGTTGTTATGCAATTTCTCCTGAGTACGCCAATACCCAATATGTGGGGGAAAACCACTGTTTGGGCACACGGCAGAGCTCGTAAGGGAAGGAGCGCCGTTTGACTTTTTCAAACTAAAATTGGCTGGAATTGAGATTGGACGCCATGTCGTGTTTGGAGAGTCCCTGATGCGCCTAAACAGTGGAAACCCCCACAAGTGACACCATTTTGGAAACTAGACCCCCTAAGGTACTTATCTAGATCTGTTGTGAGCACTTTGAACTCCCAAGTGTTTCACAAAAGCTTACAATGCCTGGGTGTGAAAAAAAAAAAAAACAATTTTCCACAAAAATGATTTTTTAGTCCCAAATTTTTGAATTTTCCCAAGGAAATTGGACCCCAAAAGTTGTTGTCCAATTTGTCCTGAGTACGCTGATACCCCATATGTGGGGGGGGGAACTGTTTGGGTGCACGGCAGGGCTTGGAAAGGAAGTAGTAACGTTTTGGAATGCAGACGTTGATGGGGGTCATGTTCCGTTTGCAGTGCCCCAGATGAGCCTAAACAGTGGAAACCCCCTACAAGTGACCCCATTTTGGAAACTATACCCCCTAAGGAACTTATCTAGATCTTTGGTGAGCACTTCGAACCCCCAAGTGCTTCACACAAGTTTATAATGCCCGGGCATGAAAATAAAAAATCCTATTTTTTTCCCAAAAAATTATATTTTAGTCACTAATTTTTTATTTTCTCAAGGGTAACAGGAGAAATTGGACCACATAAGTTGTTGTCCAATTTGTCCTGAGTACGCTGATACCCCATATGTGGGTGGGAACCACTGTTTGGGCGCACGGCAGAGCTCGGAATGGAAGGAGCACCATTTGACTTTTTCCAACCAAAATTGGCTGGAATTGAGATTGGATGCCATGTTGCATTTGGAGAGCCCCTGATGTGCCTAAACAGTGGAAACCCCCCACAAATGACCCCATTTTGGAAACTAGACCCCCTAAGGAACTTTTCTAGATCTTTGGTGAGCAATTTGAACCCCCAAGTGCTTCACACAAGTTTATAACGTAGAGCTGTAAAATTTAAAAATCATATTTTTTTCCACAAAAATGATCTTTTCACCCCAATTTTTATTTTTCCAAGGGTAACAAGACTCCAAAAGTTATTGTGCAATTTGTCCTGAGTGTGCTGATACCCCATATGTGGGGGTAAACCACTGTTTGGGTGCATGGCAGAGTTTGGAAGGGAAGGAGCGCCGTCTGACTTTTTCAACGCAGAATTGGCTGGACGCCATGTCGTGTTTGGAGAGCTCCTGATCTGCCTAAACAGTGGAAACCCCCATAAATGACGCCATTTTGGAAACTAGACCCCTCAAGGAACTTATCTAGATGTGTGGTGAGAACTTTTAACCCCCAGGTGTTTCACTAAAGTTTATAACGTACAGCCGTAAAATAAAAAATCTTTTTTTTTTTTTACAAAAATGATTTTTTCGTCCCCAATATTTTATTTTCACAAGGGTAACAGAAGAAATTGGAACCCAAAAGTTGTTGTCCAATTTGTCCTGAGTACGCTGATACCCAATATGTGGGAGAAAACTACTGTATGGGCGCACGTCAGGGCTCGGAAGGGAAGTAGTGACGTTTTGGATTGCAGACTTTGATGGAATGGTCTGGGGGCGTCATGTCGCATTTGGAGAGCCCCTGATGCGCCTAAACAGTGGAAACCCCCCACAAGTGACCCCATTTTGGAAAATAGACCCCACAAGGAACTTGTCTAGATGTGTGGTGAGCACTTTGAACCCCGAAGTGCTTCACAGAAGTTTATAACGCACAGCCGTAAAAATAAAAAATCCTTTTTTTTTTTGCAAAAATGATTTTTTTGCCCCAATATTTTATTTTTACAAGGGTAACAGGAGAAATTGGACCCCAAAAGTTGTTGTCCAATTTGTCCTGAGTACGCTGATATCCAATATGTGGGAGAAAACTACTGTATGGGTACACGTCGGGGCTCGGAAGGGAAGTAGTGACGTTTTGGATTGCAGACTTTGATGGAATGGTCTGGGGGCGTCATGTCGCATTTGGAGAGCCCCTGATGCGCCTAAACAGTGGAAATCCCCAACAAGTGACCCCATTTTGGAAAATAGACCCCACAAGGAACTTATCTAGATGTGTGGTGAGCGCTATGAAGCCCCAAGTGCTTCACAGAAGTTTATAATGTACAGCCGTAAAAACAAAAAAATATTTTTTTTTGTACAAAAATGATATTTTCGCCCCCAGTTTTTTATTTTCCCAAGGGTAGCAGAAGAAATAGGACAAATTGCACAATAACTCTTGGGGTCCAGAGTATGCTGATACCCCATATGCGGGAGTAAACTACTGTTTGGACGCATGGCAGAGCTCAGAAGTGAAGGAGCACCGTTTGACTTTTTCAACGCAGAATTGGCTGGAATTGAGATCAGACGCCATGTCACATTTGGAGAGCCCCTGATGTGCCTAAACAGCTGAAACCCCCCAATTCTAACTCCAACCCTAACCCCAACACACCCCTAACCCTAGTCCCAACCCTAACCACAAACCTAACCCTAACACACCCCTAATCCCAACCCTAACCCTAATCCTAACTTTAGCGCCAACCCTAACCCTAACTTTAGCCGCAACCCTAACCCTAATGGGAAAATGGAAATAAATACTTTTTTTTAATTTTATTATTTTTCCCTTACTAAGGGGGTGATAAAGGGGGGTTTGATTTACTATTTATAGCGGGTTTTTATGATTGGCAGCTGTCACGCTAAAAGACGCTTTTTATTGCAAAAATAGTTTTTGCATCGCCACATTTTGAGAGCTATAATTTTTGCATATTTTGGCCCACAGAGTCATGTGAGGTCTTATTTTTTGCGGGACGAGTTGACGTTTTTATTGGTACCATTTTTGAGCACGTGACGTTTTTTGATCGCTTTTTATTTCGATTTTTGGGAGGTTAGAATGAACAAAAATCAGCAATTCATGAATTTCTTTGGGGGAGGCGTTTATACCGTTCCGCGTGTGGTAAAATTGATAAAGCAGTTTTATTCTTCGGGTCAGTACGATTATGGCGATACCTCATTTATATCATTTTTTCATGTTTTGGCGCTTTTATAGAATAAAAACAATTTTATATAAAAAATAATTATTTTTGCATTGCTTTATTCTGCGAGCTATAACTTTTTTATTTTTTCGCTGATGATGCTTTATGATGGCTCGTTTTTTGCGGGACAAGATGACGTTTTCAGCGGTACCATGTTTTTTTATATCGGTCTTTTTGATCGCGTGTTATTCCACTTTTTGTTCGGCGGTATGATGATAAAGCATTGATTTTTTGCTTCGTTTTTTTTTTTTTTTTTTTTTAAGGGGTTCACTAAAGGGTTAACTAGTGGGACAATTTTATAGGGGGGTCGTTACGGATGCGGCGATACCAAATATGTGTACTTTTATTGTTTTTTTTTTTTTATTTACAGGAAGAAGTGAATTTATTGGGGAATATTTTTTTTTTTTTTATTTATTTTGGATTTTTTTTTTACACATGTTTATTTTTACTTTTTTAACTTTTTTACTTTGTCCCAGGGTGGGACATCACAGTATTTTATCAGATCGCTGGTGTGACAGTGTGCACAGCACTCTGTCACACCAGCGTTCGCACAGGCATAGATGCAGGCTTCTCAGTGCCTGCTCTCGGCAGGCACTGAGGTAGCCGCCTCCCTCCAGGACCCCGGCGCCATCTTGGATCCGGGTCCTGGGAGGGAGGAAGCCCTCAGAACAGCGCGATCACATCGCGCTTCTCTGAGGGTCTCAGGGGGCGCGCAGGGAGCCCCCACCCTGCGCGATCCTCCCCTGTGCCCCCAGTACACCGCGATCATGTTTGATCGCGGTGTGCAAGGGGTTAATGTGCCGGGAGCGGTCCGTGACCGCTCCTGACACACAGTCATGGGTGTCAGCTGTGATAATCAGCTGACAGCCGGCGGCGATTAGCTGCGCTCCCCTCAGGAGCGCAGCTGATCGCCTATGACGTACTATCCCGTCCCCGGTCATACGGGCCCAGGTACCATGGACGGGATAGTACGTCCGATGGCAGTAAGGGGTTAAGGGTGTGAGTAGGGCGACAGGCGAGTGGTAAAGAAGAAGAAAGAGTGACTGAGGTGATATAGCAACGATAGCTGACCTCCACTCTGCCCAACCGGACACCGGGTCCGAGCTTGCTAGTTCCTTCACGGCTAGTGGGAGAAACCGGAGACCCTGCTGGACTCCAGGTCGCAGAGGGCCCTTTAGTGCTGATACGTAACCAGGGTCAGGAAGAACAGGAGTCAGGCCTGATCAGCCACATAGACTTAGTTCTGTCCAAAAGAAGGCTCCACCACAATGTCGGCCGGGCGTAGCTGTTCTACACGGAGTTAAACTTGGCTTCATGCAGGTTAGAAACTCACACACATTGGAAGAAAGGAGGCCTTAAACCTACTCAGTGATTACTGGATGTGCATCCTCCACCCTGAACAGCTTCCCGGGACATACCTGCAAATACCACCAGTAAAGGTATGGAAAGAGACTGACTTGTGTGTGTCTGCCTTATTGCCTGCACCCTGCACCGCCATATACCTTGAGGGATCCAGTCTCGCCTGTGGAGACTTAACACCTTGCTGCCCAATAACAACCCCTCAGAGGATTCACCCTGCAGCGCTGGTCACTCTGATCAGAAACCACAGGTGGCGTCACGAACAATACTACAATCCCCTGTAAATATCCCCCCCTTGAATGAGCGCCCAGGGCAACAGACCGAGCTGCGCTACCCGTGACCTCTCCCCCATTGAAGTGAACGGGCTCGGTGCCGAGTACCCCATAAGCCCTGGTACTGCGTGCGACTAATCTTCAAATTGCAAGCTTTCGAGACTACTCAGGTCTCTTCATCAGGCAAAGACTAATACAGAATCTGAAGAATCACATATTTATACACAACACAGCACAGAAATAACGCAATAGGTAAGACAGGTGAGGTGAAGCAGAACTGTCATTCAGGGAGAGGGATGAACATAAATATTGGAACAGTTCATAGATAAGGAGTGTGAAAGTTTTATTGCTCTCTGATTGGGGTCTGGTAATGTTTAACAATGGTAATCAGAGGGCAATAAAACTTTCACACTCCTTATCTATGAACTGTTCCAATATTTATGCTCATCTCTATCTCTCATAATGACAGTTCTGCTTCACATCACTTGTCTTACCTATTGCATTATTTCTGTGCTGTGTTGTGTATAAATATGTGATTCTTCAGATGTTGTATTAGTCTTTGCCTGATGAAGAGACCTGAGTAGTCTCGAAAGCTTGCAATTTGTTACCATCTTTTCAGTTAGGCCTCTTTCACACATCAGTTTTTCAGGCGCGATCCGGCGTGTTGTTAAAAGAACGCATCCGGTACCGGATGCGTTTTTTTGTCATTGACTTTCATTAGCGCCGGATCGCGCCTGATGTCGTTGCGTTGCATCCGTTTTTGTCTGGATCAAAAAACGGATGCAACGCAACGACGGAAATGTACATTCCAGCGGCCGACAAGACGGTCACTGTAACGTTTTTTTTTTTAGTGGACCCGCCTGATAGTGCCTGAAGCGGCGCATCTGGCGGCCGGAAATAATACAAGTCTATGGTGCCGGATCAGTCTTTTGTGCAATCCGTCAAAAGACTGATCCGGATTCTGGAAACCAAGGTGTCTCTCTCTCTCTCCTTGGTCCGGACACGCGTACCTGCATTTTCCGGGTTGAAAAGGTCAGGTTGGATCCGGCAAGAAAACTGATCCGTTGCATCAGATTTTTCAAAATCAGCGCTGGATCCGTCCTATCAGGTATAGGCCTGACACAAAAAACCTGATGTGTGAAAGTAGCCTTAGCCATTAAAAGGTATCAACCACTGAGGACTCTCAATTCTAAATATTTTTCCATCCGTAAGAAAACATCCTTGTCCTACTTCTCTAGGAAATAATTCCATCTTGTTTCTGCCCCTAAGAATCGGTCAACCTTAAACTTTCTTCATACCTCACATCCAACACGTATTTTACTCGCTCCAATCTCAATGACATCTGTAAAATTTTACCAATAACATAACAAAAGTGACTAATAATCTGATATCTATCCAAGCAACACATTAAGGCCCCGTCTCACATAGCGAGATCACTGCTAAACAGTGATCTCAGCAGCGATCTCGCTATGTCTGACACGTACCAGCGATCAGGCCCCTGCTGTGAATCGCTGGTTGTGTCAGAAATGCCAGGACTTTTTTTTGATCGGTGGTCTCCCGCTGGCCAGCACGCATCGCTGCGTGTGGCAGGCAGGAGACCAGCGATCAGCTGGTAACCAAGGTACACATCGGGTTTCCAGGCGCGGGGATGTGCCTGGAAACCCGATGTGTACGTTGGATACCAGCGCACTGCTGCAGGGGAGCTGGTAACCAAGGTACACATCGGTTTCCAGGCACCGCGCAGCGCCTGGAAACCCAAAGTATACCTTGGTTACCAGCTCCCTGAATCAGCGGGCTGGTATCCAACGTACACTGCGGGTAACTAGGCGACGTTACCCGTAGTGTCGCTGTCCTGATCGCTGCCTGAGCTGCCTGTTTGGCAGCTCAGCAGCGATCATGTAGCGACACACCAGCGATCCTAATCGTTGTCGGGATCGCTGGTGTGTCACTATATGAGACGGGGTCCTTACTCGCTTCTCCTCCTAGACCCATCCTCCTCCTCCATTACTCTCTGCTTCTCCTCCTAGTCCCGTCCTCCTCCTCCTAGACCTGTCCTCTGCCTTCTACATTACTCTGTGCTCCTCCTCCTAGACCTGTCATCTGCCTTCAACATTACTCTGTTCTCCTCCTCCTAGACCTGTCCTCTGCCTTCTACATTACTCTGTGCTCCTGCTTCTAGACCTGTCCTCTACCTTCAACATTACTCTGTTCTCCTCCTCCTAGACCTGTCCTCTGCCTTCTACATTACTCTGTGCTCCTGCTTCTAGACCTGCCCTCTGCCTTCTACATTACTCTGTGCTCCTCCTCCTAGACCTGTCCTCTGCCTTCTACATTACTCTGTGCTCCTCCTCCTAGACCTGTCATCTGCCTTCAACATTACTCTGTTCTCCTCCTCCTAGACCTGTCCTCTGCCTTCTACATTACTCTGTGCTCCTCCTCCTAGACCTGTCATCTGCCTTCAACATTACTCTGTTCTCCTCCTCCTAGACCTGTCCTCTGCCTTCTACATTACTCTGTGCTCCTGCTTCTAGACCTGCCCTCTGCCTTCTACATTACTCTGTGCTCCTCCTCCTAGACCTGTCCTCTACCTTCTACATTACTCTGTGCTCCTCCTCCTAGACCTGTCATCTGCCTTCAACATTACTCTGTTCTCCTCCTCCTAGACCTGTCCTCTGCCTTCTACATTACTCTGTCTTCCTCCTCCTAGACCTGTCCTCTGCCTTCTACATTACTCTGTGCTCCTCCTCCTAGACCTGTCATCTGCCTTCAACATTACTCTGTTCTCCTCCTCCTAGACCTGTCCTCTGCCTTCTACATTACTCTGTGCTCCTGCTTCTAGACCTGCCCTCTGCCTTCTACATTACTCTGTGCTCCTCCTCCTAGACCTGTCCTCTACCTTCTACATTACTCTGTGCTCCTCCTCCTAGACCTGTCATCTGCCTTCAACATTACTCTGTTCTCCTCCTCCTAGACCTGTCCTCTGCCTTCTACATTACTCTGTGCTCCTCCTCCTAGACCTGTCATCTGCCTTCAACATTACTCTGTTCTCCTCCTCCTAGACCTGTCCTCTGCCTTCTACATTACTCTGTGCTCCTGCTTCTAGACCTGCCCTCTGCCTTCTACATTATTCTGTGATCATGTAGCGACACACCAGCGATCCTAATCGTTGTCGGGATCGCTGGTGTGTCGCTATATGAGACGGGGTCCTTACTCGCTTCTCCTCCTAGACCCATCCTCCTCCTCCATTACTCTCTGCTTCTCCTCCTAGTCCCGTCCTCCTCCTCCTAGACCTGTCCTCTGCCTTCTACATTACTCTGTGCTCCTGCTTCTAGACCTGTCCTCTGCCTTCTACATTACTCTGTCCTCCTCCTTCTAGACCTGTCCTCTGCCTTCTACATTACTCTGTGCTCCTCTTCTAGACCTGTCCTCTGCCTTCTACATTACTCTGTGCTCTCTTCCTAGACCTGTCCTCTGCCTTCTACATTACTCTGTGCTCCTCCTCCTAGACCTGTCCTCTGCCTTCTACATTACTCTGTGCTCTCCTCCTAGACCTGTCTCTGCTTCTACATTACTCTGTGCTTCCTCCTCCTAGACCTGTCCTCTGCCTTCTACATTACTCTGTGCTCCTCCTCCTAGACCTGTCCTCTGCCTTCTACATTACTCTGTGCTCCTCCTCCTAGACCATGTCCTCTGCCTTCTACATTACTCTGTGCTCCTCCTCCTAGACCTGTCCTCTGCCTTCTACATTACTCTGTGCTCCTCTCCTAACCTGTCCTCTGCCTTCTACATTACTCTGTGCTCCTCCTCCTAGACCTGTCCTCTGCCTTCTACATTACTCTGTGCTCCTGCTTCTAGACCTGTCCTCTGTCTTCTACATTACTCTGTGCTCCTCCTCCTAGACCTGTCCTCGCCTTCTACATTACTCTGTGCTCCTCTCCTAGACCTGTCCTCTGCCTTTCTACTTACTCTGCTGCTCTCTCCTAGACCTGTCCTCTGCCTTCTACATTACTCTGTCCTTCGCTCTCTCCTAGACCTGTCCCTCTCTGCCTTCTTCATTACTCTGTGCTCCTCCTCCTAGACCTGTCCTCTGCCTTCTACTTACTCTGTGCTCCTCCTCCTAACCGTCCTCTGCCTTCTACATTACTCGTGCTCCTCCTAGACCTGTCTCTGCCTTCTACATTACTCTGTGCTCCTCCTCCTAGACCTGTCCTCTGCCTTCTACATTACTCTGTGCTCCTCCTCTAGACCGTCCTCTGCCTTCTACATTACTCTGTCTCCTCTCTCAACTGTCCTCTGCCTTTCTACATTACTCTGTCTCCTCCTCCTAGACCTGTCCTCTGCCTTCTACATTACTCTGTGCTCCTCCTCCTAGACCTGTCCTCTGCCTTTTACATACTCTGTCCTCCTCCTCCTAGACCTGTCCTCTGCTTCTACATTACTCTGTGCTCCTCCTCCTAGACCTGTCCTCTGCCTTCTACATTACTCTGTGCTCCTCCTCCTAGACCTGTCCTCTGCCTTCTACATTACTCTGTGCTCCTCCTCCTAGACCTGTCCTCTCCTTTCTACATTACTCTGTGCTCCTCCTCCTAGACCTGTCCTCTGCCTTCTACATTACTCTGTGCTCCTCCTCCTAGACCTGTCCTCTGCCTTTACATTACTCTGTCTCCTCCTCCTAGACCTGTCCTTCCTTCTTCATTACTCTGTGCTCCTCCTCCTAGACCTGTCCTCTGCCTTCTACATTACTCTGTGCTCCTCCTCCTAACCTGTCCTCTGCCTTCTACATTTCTGTGCTCCTCCTCCTAGACCTGTCCTCTGCCTTTCTACATTACTCTGTGCTCCTCCTCCTAGACCTGTCCTCTGCCTTCTACATTACTCTGTGCTCCTCCTCCTAGACCTGTCCTCTGCCTTCTACATTACTCTGTCCTCCTCCTAGACCTGTCCCTGCCTTCTACATTACTCTGTGCTCCTGCTTCTAGACCTGTCCTCTGCCTTCTACATTACTCTGTCTCCTCCTCCTAGACCTGTCCCTCCTTCTCATAACTCTGTGCTCCTCCTCCTAGACCTGTCCTCTGCCTTCTACTTTACTCTGTGCTCCTCCTCCTAACCTGTCCTCTGCCTTCTATATTACTATGTGTCCTCCTCCTAGACCTGTCCTCTGCCTTCCATTACTCTGTGCTCCTCCTCCTAGACTGTCCTTTTCCTTCTACATTACTCTGTGCCTCTCCTCCTAGACCAGTCCTCTGCCTTCCACATTACTCTGTGCTCCTCCTCCTAGACCTGTCCTCTGCCTTTTACATGACTCTGTCCTCCTCCTCCTAAACCTATCCTCTGACTTCTACATTACTCTGTGCTCCTCCTCCTAGACCTGTTCACCGCCTTCTACATTACTCTGTGCTCCTGCTTCTAGACCTGTCCTCTGCCTTCTACATTTCTCTGTGCTTCTCCTCCTAGACCTGTCCTCTACCTTTTACATTACTCTGTGCTCCTCCTCCTAGACCGTCCTCTGCCTTCTACGTTACTCTGTGCTCCTCCTCCTAGACCTGTCCTCTGCCCTCTACACTACTCTGTCCTCCTCCTCCTAGACCTGTCCCCTTCCTTCTTCATAACTCTGTGCTCCTCCTCCTAGACCTGTCCTCTGCCTTCTACTTTACTCTGTGCTCCTCCTCCTAAACCTGTCCTCTGCCTTCTATATTACTATGTGCTCCTCCTCCTAGACCTGTCCTCTGCCTTCTACATTACTCTGTGCTCCTCCTCCTAGACCTGTCCTCTTCCTTATACATTACTCTGTGCTCCTCCTCCTAGACCAGTCCTCTGCCTTCTACATTACTCTGTGCTCCTCATCCTAGACGTGTCCTCTGCCTTTTACATTACTCTGTCCTCCTCCTCCTAAACCTATCCTCTGCCTTCCACATTACTCTGTGCTCCTCCTCCTAGACCTGTCCTCTGCCTTTTACATGACTCTGTCCTCCTCCTCCTAAACCTATCCTCTGACTTCTACATTACTCTGTGCTCCTCCTCCTAGACCTGTTCACCGCCTTCTACATTACTCTGTGCTCCTGCTTCTAGACCTGTCCTCTGCCTTCTACATTTCTCTGTGCTTCTCCTCCTAGACCTGTCCTCTACCTTTTACATTACTCTGTGCTCCTCCTCCTAGACCCTTCCTCTGCCTTCTACGTTACTCTGTGCTCCTCCTCCTAGACCTGTCCTCTGCCCTCTACATTACTCTGTCCTCCTCCTCCTAGACCTGTCCCCTTCCTTCTTCATAACTCTGTGCTCCTCCTCCTAGACCTGTCCTCTGCCTTCTACTTTACTCTGTGCTCCTCCTCCTAAACCTGTCCTCTGCCTTCTATATTACTATGTGCTCCTCCTCCTAGACCAGTCCTCTGCCTTCTACATTACTCTGTGCTCCTCCTCCTAGACGTGTCCTCTGCCTTTTACATTATTCTGTCCTCCTCCTCCTAAACCTATCCTCTGACTTCTACATTACTCTGTGCTCCTCCTCCTAGACCTGTTCACCGCCTTCTACCTTACTCTGTGCTCCTGCTTCTAGACCTGTCCTCTGCCTTCTACATTACTCTGTGCTCCTCCTCCATTACCCTGTAAGAACTTACCTTAATTGTAACAGCAGCTTTATCTAGATAGTTGTATTTCTTGCAAGAAGTAATTTGAAGGGTGGACGTCGGGAACTCTAAAAATCAGGACATGTAGGCATATATGGGACTGTCATAAAAAAGAATGGAAAAGTAATTCCGAAATTTCTCGAAACTTTGCTTAGGTTCACATGGGAGGAACTGATGACCTTACAATAATTAACACAGAATGCTGAGCAGAGGAGCTCATGCGATGATCTAGACAAACTTCCAGGGTTGACTTCTCATTATTACACATAGTACCGTAGTTTTTGGACCATAAGACGCACTTTTTTCCCAAAAAATTTTGGGGAAAATGGGGGTGCGTCTTATGGTCGCAACATACCGGAAAGTTCAGTGGCGGCGGCGCTCCCAATGCAGCTTTGTTGCGATGCGGTGGTGGTGTCCGGGCAGCAGCGGGCCTCTGGGCTGCGTGGGGGCTCCTCCGGCATCTCGTCCCAGCCGGAAAGCCCCCCCGCAGCTGCGACGCGGTGCCGGGCTGAAGGCCGCCAGGGGCCTCCAGTGGTGGTCCCGATCCAAAGTGTGGTGCGGTGGTGGTGTTCGGGAAGCAAGCGGGCCTCTGGGCTGCGTGGGGGGCTCCACCGGCATCTCGTCCCAGCCGGAAATCCCCGTCGCAGCTGCGACGCGGTGCCGACATGTTGAATGGCCACCTGGGGCCTCCGGCAAGATGGCCGCCGCATACTCTCGTTCAAATCTCGGCAACGAGATCTTGTCCTGAGATCTCGGGAAGAGATCTCGTTGCCGAGCTTTGAACGAAAGTATGCGGCGGCCATCTTGCCGGAGGCCCCAGGCGGCCATTCCTCATGCCGGCACCGCGTCGCAGCTGCGGGGGGGCTTTCCGGCTGGGACGAGATGCCGGCGGAGCCCCCACGCAGCCCAGAGGCCCGCTTGCTGCCCGAACACCACCACCGCACCACACTTTGGATCGGGACCGCCACCGGAGGCCCCTGGCGGCCTTCAGCCCGGCACCGCGTCGCAGCTGCGGGGGGCTTTCCGGCTGGGACGAGATGCCGGTGGAGCCCCCACGCAGCCCAGAGGCCCGCTGCTGCCCGGACACCACCACCGCATCGCAGCAAAGCTGCATTGGGAGTGCCGCCGCCACCGGATTTGTGAGTATATAGCCACCCTGGCCACCCCACAGAACACAGCCACCCCACATAACACAGCCACCCCACAGTGCCCAACCACCCCACAGTGCCCAACCACCCACACAGTGGTAAGCTAAATTCGGACTGTAAGACGGACCCCCATTTGACACATTATTTTTTTCCCCAATTTTCCTTCTGAAAATTTGGGGTGCGTCTTATGGTCTGGTGCGTCTTATAGTCCGAAAAATATGGTATATTGTAATGCACACCTGTACACAGCATAGAGTAGTCTTACACCCCTATGCACAGCAAACAGCCACCTACGAGGGGCGTTCATTAAAGATTCCCCATGTACCACTTATATTTATCACAGGACCCTGCACATGTGTAATGATATAAGTCTATAGTTTTTGTGCCAATTTGCAACTCAGAACTGATAATGTTCTTGATTTTACAGGTGCTGAAGTGGTGTGAGGTTTGATAATGGACCCAGTGGAATACAGAGAAATCATCAAGTCCCTTTACTTGAAAGGCCGCACACCAAAGGAGACGCTCGGTGAGGTGAAAGAGGTTTATGGTGATGATTCCCCATCATATGATGTAGTCAAGAACTGGCATCGTCAATTCAAATATGGTTGGACTTTGGTGCAAACAGCTCCAATTCCAGGGCGACCCCACTCTGCTATTGATGAACACACCATCCAGCAAGTTGAGGTCGCCATTTTGGAAAAAAGCTGTGTAACCATTCACCACCTAGCCCAAAATGTCAAGATTAGAGTGGGGTCCGTGGAAAGAATCATCCAAGACCATCTTCACATGCATAAGCTTTCCACTCGCTGGGTTCCCCGGCTGCTCACACCTTTCCAGCAGCTGGAACGAGTCGAATGCTCTCAGACTCTATTCATGATGTGCCATGGAAACCAGGAGACTTTTTCAACAGACTGATCACACAGGATGAAATCTGGGTCCATCACTATGATCCTGAGACTAAAGTCCAGTGGATGCAATGGAAGCTTCATGACTCATCGCCTCCAAAGAAGGCACGTGCCCAACCCTCGGCAGGCAAGGTCATGCTCACAGTATTTTGCGACCAACACTGAGTAGTACTGATGAATTTCCTAGCAAAGGGTACCATGATCACTAGGGCATACTATGCTTCACTGCTGAGGAAATTGAGGGAGGCCATCAAAACCAAGAGACATGGCATGCTCACCAAAGGTGTCCGCCTTCTCCAAGACAATGCACCAGTTCACAACTCACATGTTACCCAAATGGAAGCATGATCCTGTGGCTTTGAAATTCTACCGCATC
This sequence comes from Oophaga sylvatica, assembly GCA_033576555.1. Taxonomy (NCBI): domain Eukaryota; kingdom Metazoa; phylum Chordata; class Amphibia; order Anura; family Dendrobatidae; genus Oophaga; species Oophaga sylvatica. The sequence goes on along the minus strand of JARQOD010002884.1, from coordinate 35,807 downwards.
CCCCTTATTCACCGACCTCGCATCATCAGACTTCCAACAATGAAGTTATTTTTGAAGGGCAAGCATTTTCCAGATGATGAGACCCTAATTTCCGAAGTCACAACGTGGCTTTTGGGGCTACCTGTTGACTTCTACAAGCGAGGTATTTACAGTCGTGTAAAGAGATGGGAGATGTGTGTGTCCCCAGGTGGCTCCTAAGAAGAGGAGGACTAATAACTCTGCCAAGTTTCATTGCTCTCAGTCCACAGGAAGTGGGTCCGGGAAATGGACATAGGTGCTGTAGAGGAGGATGCTGTGGATATAGGTGCTGTAGAGGAAGGCCCTGTGATTTTTGGTGCTTTAGAGGGGGGCACAGTGATTGTAGGTGCTGTTGAGGAGAGTGCAGTGGCTGGAGGTGCAGTATAGAAGGGTGCTGTGGTTGTAGATGCAGTAGAGTAGGGCACTGTGGTTGTAGGTTCAGTAGAGGAGGAAGATGTGGTTGTAGGTGCAGTAGAGGATGGTGCGTGATTGTAGGTGCAGTAGCATAGGTCTCTGGTTTAAGGTGCTGTAGCACAGGAAGATGTGGTTCTAGTAACAGTAGAGGAGGGTGCTGTGGTTGTAGTTGCAGTAGAGAAGAGCACTAAGCCTGTAGGGGTGCAGTAAAGGAAGGTTCTGTAGTTCTAGGTGCAGTAGACGAGGGCACTGTGGTTTTAGGTGCAGTAGAGGAGGGTGCTGTGGCTGTGGGAGCAGGAGATGCGGGTACTGTGGTTATAGATGCAGTACAGTAGGGTGCTGTGGTTGTAGGTAATGTAGAGGAGGGCACTGTGCCTGGAGGAGAAGTTGAGGATGGCTCTGTGGTGAAATCTGCAGTAGAAGAGGGCACTGTGGCTTTAGGTGCAGTATAGGAGGGCACTGTGGCTATAGGTGCTGTACAGGAGGGCACTGTGGCTGGAGGTGCAGTAGAGGAGGGCGTTGTGGTTGTAGGTGAAGAAGCGGAGGGTGCTACGGCTGTACTGTAGGTGCTGTAGAGGAGGGAACTCAGGTTGTAAGGGCTGTAGAAGAGGGCGTTGTGATGTTGTGATTGTAGGTGCTGTAGAAGGGGGAACTGTGGTTGTAGATGTTGTAGAGGAGGGCATTGTGGCTGGAGGTAAAGTAGAGGAGATCACTGTGGTTGTAGGTGATGTAGAGGAAAGCGCTGTGGTTGTAAGTGCTGTAGGGGAGGGTACTGTGGTTGTAGGTGCAGTAGAAGAGGGCACTGTGGTTGTAGATCCTGTAGAGAAAGAAGCTGTGATTGTAAATGCAGTAGAGGAGGGCACTGTGGTTATAAATGCAGTAGAGGAGTAAGCTGTGGTTATAAATGCTGTAGAGGAAGAAGCTGTGGTTGTAGGTGCAGTAGAGGAGGGCACTGTGGTTGGAGATGCTGTAGAGGTGGGCACTGTGGTTGTAGGTGCAGCACATGGGGGAACTGTGGTTGTAGGTGCTATAGGGGAGGGCATGGTGGTTGTAGGTGCAGTAGAGGAGGAAGCTGTGATTGTAATCGCAGTAAAGGAGGACACTATGGTTGTAAATGCAGTAGAGGAGAAAGCTGTGGTTGTAGGTGCAGTAGAAGAGGGCACTGTGGTTGTAGGTGCTGTAAAGGAGGGTGCTGTGGCTGGAGGTGCAGAAGAGGAGAGCACTGTGTTTGTAGGTGCAGTAGAGGAGGGCGATATGGTTGCAGGTGCAGTAGATGAGGGCGCTATGGTTGTACGTGCTGTAGAGGAGGGCGCTGTGCTTTTAGGTGCAGTGGGGAGGGCGCCGTGGTTGTATGTTTTGGAGAGGAGGGAACTGTGGATGTAGATGCTGTAGAGGATGAAACTGTGGATGTAGGTGCTGTAGAGGATGACACTGTGGATGTAGGTGCAGTAGAGGGGGGCGCTGTGGATGTATGTGCTGTAGAAGAGGGCTTTTTGGATGTATGTGCAGTAGAGCGCGGTGGCTGGAGGTGCTCTAGAGGAGGGCACTGTGGTTGTAGATGCAGTAGAGGAGGGCGCTATTGTTGTACGTGCTGTAGAGGAGGGCGCTGTGCTTTTAGGTGCAGTAGAGGAGGGCGCTGTGGTTGTATGTGCAGTAGTGCAGGGCACTGTGACTAGAGGTACAGTAGAGGAGGGCGTTGTGGCTGGATGTTTCTGTAGAGGATGACACTGTGGATGTAGGTGCAGTAGATGAGGGCTTTGTGGATGTAGGTGCAGGAAAGGAGGGCGCTATGGTTGTATGTGCTGTAGAGGAGGGCGCTGTGCTTTTAGGTGCAGTAGAGGAGGGCGCCGTGGTTGTATGTGCAGTAGTGCAGGGCACTGTGACTAGAGGTACAGTAGAGGAGGGCGCTGTGGCTGGATGTTTTGTAGGAGGGCAATGTGGATGTAGGTGCTGTAGAGGGTGACACTGTGGATATAGGTGCAGTAGAGGAGGGCGCTGTGGGTGTATGTGTGTGGCCCAGCTGCGCTTGGTACACATGTTCCCAGGAGTATGTACAGAAAAGGTAATTGCAAAATCTGATATTCATTCACACTCACACTTCCTAGTATTACTGTGTAGCCCTGGTACACAATACCAGGAGGATGAGTGGAGAGGTAACAGTTAAGGTCTCTCCATGACATCATGTACACTTCTGACACACCCAGCAGGGGTGTGGAAGGGAGTGATTTAGTCAGTCAGTGTCCGGACTTCAGAGTGAGAAGTCAGTTTCCTGTCCTTGGACAGAGTAGACGTGTCCAGTTTAAGTCTATCATCAGTTCAGAAAGTGGAGTCTGGTGTAGGTGTCTGTATACACCTTAGTCTAGTCAGAGCTGTGCCCCACTGGAAGAAAGACTGAACTATCTATTAAGAGACAAGCAAGGCGAAGGGCAAAGTGGAAGGAAGATAATTGGAAAAGTGCTTTTGACTTGGAAAAGTCCTGCACGTTGCAACCGGTTACTGGGACCGAAGGATCACTATTGTACAGCATAGTGAAGAGAAAACCAGGAATCTACCGGACCCTAGGTCGCGGCAGACAAGCCCCTTATAGTCAGAACGTAGCTGGAGTCAGGGGGTGTGAAGACTTTGAGTTAGTGCACGACAATAAAAGGATTCAGCTCCCTCGCAGGAAGGCTTCTAACACAAATTTGACTGGGCAGAACAGCTAAAGATTAGCTGGAATCATAGAGAGGACTACGCTTCAGGCTGGTCGTACTCAGCTTCATTGGAAAGTAAAGGAGGCCCCTAACTTGCTTAGCTGTTGCCTCAAAGCTCATCCCCCATCAACCCCATCAGCCTCCCCGGGACCTGCCTTATCATCTTGCAAGTAAAGGTATGGAAAGACGTTGACTGTGTGAGACTGAGTTATTATTGCATGCCTGCACAATCCCTACCTAACTACCGACCTGAGGGAAGAGTCCCACCTGTAGGGGACCCGACATCTAGCTGCCTCACCATCCCCTCAGAGATCTACAGCAGCGCTGGTACTAATTACCAGAATACTACAGGTGGCGTCACGAACTGTACATAAATCAATCCCCTGTAAATATATCCCCAACATACGCCAGACCGCCAGGGCCACAGACCGAGCCACAGCTACCTGTGACAAAATCCCCATAGACTTCTACGGGCTCGGCTCTGAGTACCCCATTGCCCTGGTAATCCACAATTGTGGTGGCGGGTCGACACAACTATTTGGCGTCACGAACAGGATACGAAACTTGCAGCATTGCGAGCCCTGTGTGCCTGTGGAGTGTTTTTTGTGAAAAAGGACTGTTTGCACTTTTGGCGCCAAAATCGCCATTTTTGTCGCCATATTCGCGCCCTCAGGCGCTGGAGAAGAAGGTGGGCGTACCTGAAAGAGCGCGCAAAGTCTTGGACACGCCCCCGGCTCTGACTCATCGGCAGGTCCTGCAACAGGAAGTGAACGCTCTGACATCAGAGCTCCTGCGACGAAGGTCCTGTTCCCACTGCTGTGCCTGTGAAGTAGCAGCATCTGAAACCGGTAGGCTCCGTTTAACCAAGGGGGCGCTAAGATGTCACAACAACCGGCTGACAGTGCGGCCCCGGCCGGAGTCCCCAATCCCGCACCGTCTGGTATTGTAGCGCCAGATGGGGGTGCAGGTCCAGCACCCAGTCCGGTAGTCCCGATCATGCCACTAACGCTCCCATATATGCCTGGGGCGAAATGGCTTCCCCAATACAGCGGTGGGCCAGGCACATTAGCAGGCTTCAAGCGGAAGTTATGCAGCATCCTAGAAATGTACTCCATGCCTGAGAGACAAAAAGCTGCTGTGCTAATAGGGCAGCTAACTGGCGCTGCTGAGAGGGAAGTGGAGACTTGGGATACCGTTGATCAGGAGTCGGTGCCTGCGATCTTCCTGAAGCTTCATGCCATATTTGAAGACCGCACAGAAACGGATCTCCGGATGGCCTTCTATCACTGTTCACAACAGCCAGGTGACAGCATCCGGGACTATGCTTGCCGACTACAGGGAGCCCTGAGAGCCCTCAAGCAAATTAACAATTTAAATGCTATCGACGAGAATAGAATGCTGAAAGAACAATTTATACAGGGATTGAGATCCCCAGAGGAACGCAGAACTGTAAATTGGTGGTCCTTAGATCATCCGGATGCTACCTTTGATGCCCTAAAGGACATGGCAATAAAAGGGCTGCGGCCCCTGGGCAAACCCGAGGTGGCCACCCAACATCATCAGGGTGAAGTCACTCTGGAACCGGCAGTAACCCCCTGTTCCCCGCTAGTGGCAGAAACCAAAACGCAGGTGACACCTCCTAGTGAATTGGACTGTCTGCGCTCAGAGGTGCGCCAGCTGACTAAAAATCTGGCCGCTGTGATGAGTGCCCTACAGCTGCGGAAAGAAGAGGAAGGGAAGATCTTGCTAGCTGACTGCCCAGAGGACGTTCCGTGGATGCACCGGAGAAGAAAGAAGACGTCGCCCCCCCGGAGGAGGACAACGCCACCCCCAGGAGCAACCTCTGATCAACACCCTTCTCGTCGAGAGATCATCTGTTATCGCTGCAACCGGAAAGGTCATCTGTCTACACAGTGTCCTTTAAACGGGCAGAACCTGGGTCCAAGGGCCAACACCCAGGAGAATACCCGTCAGGCCCCCTAGACTGGAACCGCAGGTATGTGGGCGGGCGACCCTACCTGTCTATTATTCTAGATGGTATTGCTGTTCCAGCATTGTTAGACACTGGGTCCCAGGTGACCCTAATACCTGATGCTCTATATACCAAGTACTGGTCAATGGACAGTCTTAAACCTCCGAGCCTTGACTTTACTGTGTATGCTTCGAATGGTCTTCCTGTAGAAGTACTCGGAACAAAATGTGTAGATGTAAAGGTGGGCAGAGAGGAGTTGAAAGACCAAGGGCTTCTGGTAGTAAAGACTGTAAATGAGGAGAACGGTTTTAAATATCATTTTGGGTACTAACATTATCGGTAATTGTTTGGGAGAAGTTGTGTTCTTACTCCAACAGCTCGCTGAGATTGCCCGACCAAGGCAGAGAGGAGTAATCCAAAGAGAGATCCGGGCCCTGGTGTGTCAGCAGCAAGCGAAGCTTACCGACGGCGAAATTGGTAATGTGTCGACCCGCCACCACAATTGTGGGTTACCAGGGCAATGGGGTACTCAGAGCCGAGCCCGTAGAAGTCTATGGGGATTTTGTCACAGGTAGCTGTGGCTCGGTCTGTGGCCCGGGCGGTCTGGCGTATGTTGGGGATATATTTACGGGGGATTGATTTATGTACAGTTCGTGACGCCACCTGTAGTATTCTGGTAATTTGTACCAGCGCTGCTGTAGATCTCTGAGGGGATGGTGAGGCAGCTAGATGTCGGGTCCCCTACAGGTGGGACTCTTCCCTCAGGTCGGTAGTTAGGTAGGGATTGTGCAGGCATGCAATAATAACTCAGTCTCACACAGTCAACGTCTTTCCATACCTTTACTTGCAAGATGATAAGGCAGGTCCCGGGGAGGCTGATGGGGTTGATGGAGGATGAGCTTTGAGGCAACAGCTAAGCAAGTTAGGGGCCTCCTTTACTTTCCAATGAAGCTGAGTACGACCAGCCTGAAGCGTAGTCCTCTCTATGATTCCAGCTAATCTTTAGCTGTTCTGCCCAGTCAAATTTGTGTTAGAAGCCTTCCTGCGAGGGAGCTGAATCCTTTTCTTGTCGTGCACTAACTCAAAGTCTTCACACCCCCTGACTCCAGCTACGTTCTGACTATAAGGGGCTTGTCTGCCGCGACCTAGGGTCCGGTAGATTCCTGGTTTTCTCTTCACTATGCTGTACAATAGTGATCCTTCGGTCCCCAGTAACCGGTTGCAACGTGCAGGACTTTTCCAAGTCAAAAGCACTTTTCCAATTATCTTCCTTCCACTTTGCCCTTCGCCTTGCTTGTCTCTTAATAGATAGTTCAGTCTTTCTTCCAGTGGGGCACAGCTCTGACTAGACTAAGGTGTATACAGACACCTACACCAGACTCCACTTTCTGAACTGATGATAGACTTAAACTGGACACGTCTTCTCTGTCCAAGGACAGGAAACTGACTTCTCACTCTGAAGTCCGGACACTGACTGACTAAATCACTCCCTTCCACACCCCTGCTGGGTGTGTCAGAAGTGTACATGATGTCATGAAGAGACCTTAACTGTTACCTCTCCACTCATCCTCCTGGTATTGTGTACCAGGGCTACACATTCCCCCATGGTAAACGACAGCACTCCCGGGCTGTAAAATATAAAGAGACAGAAAATTTTGTTTATGCATAACAACAAACATTAACTTCTTCCCATCCGGGAGGTGAGAACACCTTGAACGTTACGAACAATAACATTTTACATATAGAAATACAAAAGTATCAAATAGCATTTAATAAATATATAAACAAGATACTTGTGAAGGACCCGCACCAAACCTTCAACGTGGGTCCTGGGTGGGCTGCAGGACATCCAAATGCAGACCTCACTCAGTGCCACACCACACGGGTTTTTGGTTCAGAGGTGAGTCAAGGTTTCATGTGAAACCATTAAGAAGGCACTTTAGTGCAACTATTTACAGGATACAGTTTTTGGGCTGGCTCAGTCCTCAGCCTCTGAGTCCATTGTTAAACGAAGACATAATAGGGAAAAACACATTTATATATATAGACTTTTCACAATATATTTACATCAATTCGTTATAATCACTGCTGATATCTAATGGGTAATTTCCCTTTTGTGATTCTTTCTGATCTACGTGGTGTAGTTTCAGGTATAACAAGTTGCGATCTGTCTGCACTGCGTAACGGCAAACTATAGAACTGCCTTAACCTTTCTATGGATCTGGCAAGCGTACTGATGGCTGGGCGGTGTGAGTCAGCTTCACCAGGGGATCCCATAGTATGGGGCGCTGCTTCAGATGATCCATCTTGAGGTTCCACAGGTTGAGGTGTTGCTGGAATGGGTAACTCCTGGACGGGCTCAACTGGCACCACAGGCACAACTGGAGGTAAAACTTCCTCTTGTGGCTGATAAAACTGCAACACTGGAATTATCACAGCATCTCCCAGTCGGGGCCAATCCGCAGGAAAATCTCCCAGATCGGTGTGTAGGACCTCTTCCTTTCTTTCTCTTTGATTGAAGACAGGGTTCTTTTCACAACTCTTTAAGTGTTCTGGACACAACTTCAAATGATCTCTGGACACAGTGGTTGTTGTTCTTCCTCCGTCTTTACTGACGACACAAACTTTTCTGTTGTCGTATTTAGAATCTTGTATGACGTAGGGTTCTTGCTCCCACTGATTATCCAGTTTGTGCATCTTTCTTTTTCTTTTTAATACTACCTCTCCAGGCATCAAAGGCTTGGCAGGAGCATTTCGGTTGTAAACATCTTCCTGTTTCTCCCGTGCCTTATTGAGACTTTCCTCCACACAGATTTGTACTCTTCTGTATTGCTCTTGCCGATTGACGTCCCAGTTCTCAACAGCGTCGTCTGCCTCCGGTTCTACCACTCCAAGTTCTAGATCCATTGGTAGTTTTCCAGGCCTTGCTCTCATAAGATAGGCTGGAGTGCAGTTAGTTGAGCTTACAGGTATATGATTATACAAATCAACCAAATCAGGCAGTAAATCCGGCCATCGATTCCTGTCTTCCAACGGTATGGATCTCAACAAGTCAAGGACAATATGGTTCATCTTTTCACAAAGACCGTTGGTTTGAGGGTGATATGGTGTTGTTCTTATTTTCTTGCACCCGTACATATGACAGAATTCCTTGAATAAATCGGCTTCAAAAGCAGGTCCCTGATCGGTTAAGACTTGCTCGGGATACCCATGCGGTCTGCAGAAGCTTGCTTGAAAGGTCTTCGCGGCCGTCACTGCGGTCTGGTCTTTCACTGGAACGACTACCAGAAATCTGGAGTAATGGTCCACCATGGTCAAGGCGTATGAGTATCCAGATCTACTGGCGACAGTTTGACGTGGTCCAGGGCCACAATCTCCAGGGGACGAGTCGTCCGGATAGGTTGCAGGGGGGCCTTTGACTTCCGTAGTCCTTTCTTCTGAGACCACAGGGTCCACAGTTCCGACACCACCTCTCGACGGAGCTGCGCATCCCTACCCAGTAGAACCGGCATCTCAACAGGGTCTCCAGCTTCCTCCAGCCAAAGTGTCCTGCTTGATCGTGGTACGCTTCCAACACCATTGGGACGTCTGCCTTGGGGACCACGATTTGCCAGACCATTTCATGGGTTCTGGGGTTGACGTATCTTCTGCACAACTTCTCACGGTATAGGAACAACCTGCTTTTCTCGTTCCACAGGAGCTTGGCTGACATAGGTGCATCCTTTTCCAGAGAGGAGCCTTCCTGTCTTAACAACTCCTTGATGCGGCTGACCACTGGATCACTGTCCTGAGTCTCTTTCCAACTATGATGGGGTAAAGGATTTAATGTTGCACCATTCTGCTTTCTGTGGACTGATGCTCGTGGACTACCCCATTTCGATGGAACGCGGGTAGCTCAATTTCTTCCAGGTCGTCCGATTCTTCTTCCGTGTCAGAGTCATGCGGCCTTCGGGACAACGCATCAGCATTAGCATTCTTTCGACCTGCCCGGTACTTGATAGTAAACTGGTAATTGGACAACCGAGCCATCCATCGCTGCTCCATGGCACCCAGCTTGGCGGTTTCCAGGTGCGTTAACGGGTTGTTGTCTGTAAACGCAGTGAACTTATTGGAGGCCAGATAGTGCTTAAATCTTTCAGTAATGGCCCAGACCAGCGCCAGAAACTCTAGCTTGAAGCTGCTATAATTTTCCGGATTCCTTTCAGTTGGCCTGAGTTTTCTGCTAGCATATGCGATGACTTTTTCTTGTCCATTCTGCTTCTGACTGAGAACGGCTCCCAACCCTTCATTACTGGCGTCGGTGTACAACAGGAACGGTTGGCTGTAATCAGGATAGGTTAAGATCTCATCACCTGTAAGGATCTCTTTCATCTTTTGGAATGCTTCAGCCTGTTCTTTACCCCAATTAAAGGGAGGGTTTCTGCTCTTTAAGGATTGTCCTACCAGGAGGTCCTGTAAAGGAGCTGCCTTCTTCGTGTAATCTTTCACGAATCTCCTATAGTAACCCGTTAGTCCCAGGAACTGTCGCACTTCCTTAAGGTTCTTCGGCTCCGGCCACTTCTGGATGGCAGTGACTTTCTCTGGGTCCGGCGCTACTCCTTCCGAACTGACGATGTGCCCCAAGTATTGTACCTTCTGCTTGAGTAGATGGCATTTTGAGGGTTTCAACTTCATCCCGTACCTGGACAGGGACTCAAACACTTCTGCCAGGTGCTTCAGATGGTCCTCATATGTCTTGGAATACACGATAACGTCGTCTAGGTATAGCAGCACGGTTTCAAAATTGAGATGTCCCAGACAGTTTTCCATCACTCTCTGAAATGTTCCTGGGGCACTACTGAGCCCAAACGGCATTCTGTCGAACTCACAGAGCCCCATTGGGGTGGTGAAAGCCGTTTTCTCACGATCCTCCTCAGCCACAGCCACTTGCCAGTAACCACTAGTCAGATCAAGGGTAGAAAAGTAGTTAGCCGTTTTCAGAGCAGCTAATGATTCCTCTATGCGTGGTAGCGGGTATGCATCCTTGTGTGTTATGCGGTTCACCTGCCTGTAATCCACACACATTCTCATACTACCATCTTTCTTTTTAACCAGAACTAGAGGGGCTGCCCAGGGACTACAACTATCCCTTATCACCCCAGCTTTCTTCATATCATTCAACATTTCTTTAGCCTTCTGATAATGAGCTGGAGGTATGGGCCTATACCGCTCTTTGATGGGAGGATGATTGCCTGTAGGGATATGATGTTGTACTCCCTTAATTGTCCCAAAATCAAGTGGATTTTTGCTAAACACTTGGGCGTACTCTTGCACCACCCGTAATACCCCTTGCTTCTGGTGAGCGGGAGTGGTGTCCGTCCCAACATGGAGTTGCTGACACCATTCCGCCACCTGAGTTGCTGGGTCATTGTCCTCCTCTATTTGACAGGAGTCTAAGGACTCAGCCGGGAGAATAGAATTATTATCAACAGCATGAAGTTTAGCAATGGTTGCATAACGGGGTAAGTTTACCTCATCATCTCCCCAATTGAGAAGCCGTACCGGTACTCTTCCATTCACCACTTCTACTACTCCTCTAGCAGTCATAAGTGTAGGTCTATGTTCTGAATGGTGGGGTTCTACTACAGCTTGGTAATTCTGTCCTCTCAGACCTATGGCTGCCCTGCACCAAATGATCATTTCACTCATTGGGGGTATCACAATAGGACTGAGTCAGTGACCCGTACATTACCAATTTCGCCGTCGGTAAGCTTCGCTTGCTGCTGACACACCAGGGCCCGGATCTCTCTTTGGATTACTCCTCTCTGCCTTGGTCGGGCAATCTCAGCGAGCTGTTGGAGTAAGAACACAACTTCTCCCAAACAATTACCGATAATGTTAGTACCCAAAATGATATTTAAACCGTTCTCCTCATTTACAGTCTTTACTACCAGAAGCCCTTGGTCTTTCAACTCCTCTCTGCCCACCTTTACATCTACACATTTTGGGTTCCGAGTACTTCTACAGGAAGACCATTCGAAGCATACACAGTAAAGTCAAGGCTCGGAGGTTTAAGACTGTCCATTGACCAGTACTTGGTATATAGAGCATCAGGTATGAGGGTCACCTGGGACCCAGTGTCTAACAATGCTGGAACAGCAATACCATCTAGAATAATAGACAGGTAGGGTCGCCCGCCCACATACCTGCGGTTCCAGTCTAGGGGGCCTGACGGGTATTCTCCTGGGTGTTGGCCCTTGGACCCAGGTTCTGCCCGTTTAAAGGACACTGTGTAGACAGATGACCTTTCCGGTTGCAGCGATAACAGATGATCTCTCGACGAGAAGGGTGTTGATCAGAGGTTGCTCCTGGGGGTGGCGTTGTCCTCCTCCGGGGGGGCGACGTCTTCTTTCTCCTCCGGTGCATCCACGGAACGTCCTCTGGGCAGTCAGCTAGCAAGATCTTCCCTTCCTCTTCTTTCCGCAGCTGTAGGGCACTCATCACAGCGGCCAGATTTTTAGTCAGCTGGCGCACCTCTGAGCGCAGACAGTCCAATTCACTAGGAGGTGTCACCTGCGTTTTAGTTTCTGCCACTAGCGGGGAACAGGGGGTTACTGCCGGTTCCAGAGTGACTTCACCCTGATGATGTTGGGTGGCCACCTCGGGTTTGCCCAGGGGCCGCAGCCCTTTTATTGCCATGTCCTTTAGGGCATCAAAGGTAGCATCCGGATGATCTAAGGACCACCAATTTACAGTTCTGCGTTCCTCTGGGGATCTCAATCCCTGTATAAATTGTTCTTTCAGCATTCTATTCTCGTCGATAGCATTTAAATTGTTAATTTGCTTGAGGGCTCTCAGGGCTCCCTGTAGTCGGCAAGCATAGTCCCGGATGCTGTCACCTGGCTGTTGTGAACAGTGATAGAAGGCCATCCGGAGATCCGTTTCTGTGCGGTCTTCAAATATGGCATGAAGCTTCAGGAAGATCGCAGGCACCGACTCCTGATCAACGGTATCCCAAGTCTCCACTTCCCTCTCAGCAGCGCCAGTTAGCTGCCCTATTAGCACAGCAGCTTTTTGTCTCTCAGGCATGGAGTACATTTCTAAGATGCTGCATAACTTCCGTTTGAAGCCTGCTAATGTGCCTGGCCCACCGCTGTATTGGGGAAGCCATTTCGCCCCAGGCATATATGGGAGCGTTAGTGGCATGATCGGGACTACCGGACTGGGTGCAGGGCCTGCGCCCCATCTGGCGCTAAATACCAGACGGTGCGGGATTGGGGACTCCGGACCGGGGCCGCACTGTCAGCCGGTTGCTGTGACATCTTAGCGCCCCCTTGGTTAAACGGAGCCTACCGGTTTCAGATGCTGCTACTTCACAGGCACCGCAGTGGGAACAGGACCTTCGTCGCCGGCGCTCTGATGTCAGAGCGTTCACTTCCTGTTGCAGGACCTGCCGATGAGTCAGAGCCGGGGGCGTGTCCAAGACTTTGCGCCTCTTTCAGGTACGCCTCACCTTCTTCTCCAGCGCCTGAGGGCGCGAATATGGCGACAAAATGGCGATTTTAGCGCCAAAAATGCAAACAGTCCTTTTTCACAAAAACACTCCACAGGCACACAGGGCTCGCAATGCTGCAAGTTTCGTATCCTGTTCGTGACGCCAAAAGTTGTGTCGACCCGCCACCACAATTGTGGGTTACCAGGGCAATGGGGTACTCAGAGCCGAGCCCGTAGAAGTCTATGGGGATTTGTCACAGGTAGCTGTGGCTCGGTCTGTGGCCCGGGCGGTCTGGCGTATGTTGGGGATATATTTACAGGGGATTGATTTATGTACAGTTCGTGACGCCACCTGTAGTATTCTGGTAATTTGTACCAGCGCTGCTGTAGATCTCTGAGGGGATGGTGAGGCAGCTAGATGTCGGGTCCCCTACAGGTGGGACTCTTCCCTCAGGTCGGTAGTTAGGTAGGGATTGTGCAGGCATGCAATAATAACTCAGTCTCACACAGTCAACGTCTTTCCATACCTTTACTTGCAAGATGATAAGGCAGGTCCCGGGAGGCTGATGGGGTTGATGGAGGATGAGCTTTGAGGCAACAGCTAAGCAAGTTAGGGGCCTCCTTTACTTTCCAATGAAGCTGAGTACGACCAGCCTGAAGCGTAGTCCTCTCTATGATTCCAGCTAATCTTTAGCTGTTCTGCCCAGTCAAATTTGTGTTAGAAGCCTTCCTGCGAGGGAGCTGAATCCTTTTCTTGTCGTGCACTAACTCAAAGTCTTCACACCCCCTGACTCCAGCTACGTTCTGACTATAAGGGGCTTGTCTGCCGCGACCTAGGGTCCGGTAGATTCCTGGTTTTCTCTTCACTATGCTGTACAATAGTGATCCTTCGGTCCCCAGTAACCGGTTGCAACGTGCAGGACTTTTCCAAGTCAAAAGCACTTTTCCAATTATCTTCCTTCCACTTTGCCCTTCGCCTTGCTTGTCTCTTAATAGATAGTTCAGTCTTTCTTCCAGTGGGGCACAGCTCTGACTAGACTAAGGTGTATACAGACACCTACACCAGACTCCACTTTCTGAACTGATGATAGACTTAAACTGGACACGTCTTCTCTGTCCAAGGACAGGAAACTGACTTCTCACTCTGAAGTCCGGACACTGACTGACTAAATCACTCCCTTCCACACCCCTGCTGGGTGTGTCAGAAGTGTACATGATGTCATGAAGAGACCTTAACTGTTACCTCTCCACTCATCCTCCTGGTATTGTGTACCAGGGCTACACAGTAATGTACGGGTCACTGACTCAGTTCCTATTGTGATACCCCCAATGAGTGAAATGATCATTTGGTGCAGGGCAGCCATAGGTCTGAGAGGACAGAATTACCAAGCTGTAGTAGAACCCCACCATTCAGAACATAGACCTACACTTCTGACTGCTAGAGGAGTAGTAGAAGTGGTGAATGGAAGAGTACCGGTACGACTTCTCAATTGGGGAGATGATGAGGTAAATTTACCCCGTTATGCAACCATTGCTAAACTTCATGCTGTTGATAATAATTCTATTCTCCCGGCTGAGTCCTTAGACTCCTGTCAAATAGCGGAGGACAATGACCCAGCAACTCAGGTGGCGGAATGGTGTCAGCAGCTCCATGTTGGGACGGACACCACTCCCGCTCACCAGAAGCAAGGGGTATTACGGGTGGTGCAAGAGTACGCCCAAGTGTTTAGCAAAAATCCACTTGATTTTGGGACAATTAAGGGAGTACAACATCATATCCCTACAGGCAGTCATCCTCCCATCAAAGAGCGGTATAGGCCCATACCTCCAGCTCATTATCAGAAGGCTAAAGAAATGTTGAATGATATGAAGAAAGCTGGGGTGATAAGGGATAGTTGTAGTCCCTGGGCAGCCCCTCTAGTTCTGGTTAAAAAGAAAGATGGTAGTATGAGAATGTGTGTGGATTACAGGCAGGTGAACCGCATAACACACAAGGATGCATACCCGTTACCGCGCATAGAGGAATCATTAGCTGCTCTGAAAACGGCTAACTACTTTTCTACCCTTGATCTGACTAGTGGTTACTGGCAAGTGGCTGTGGCTGAGGAGGATCGTGAGAAAACGGCTTTCACCACCCCAATGGGGCTCTGTGAGTTCGACAGAATGCCGTTTGGGCTCAGTAGTGCCCCAGGAACATTTCAGAGAGTGATGGAAAACTGTCTGGGACATCTCAATTTTGAAACCGTGCTGCTATACCTAGACGACGTTATCGTGTATTCCAAGACATATGAGGACCATCTGAAGCACCTGGCAGAAGTGTTTGAGTCCCTGTCCAGGTACGGGATGAAGTTGAAACCCTCAAAATGCCATCTACTCAAGCAGAAGGTACAATACTTGGGGCACATCGTCAGTTCGGAAGGAGTAGCGCCGGACCCAGAGAAAGTCACTGCCATCCAGAAGTGGCCGGAGCCGAAGAACCTTAAGGAAGTGCGACAGTTCCTGGGACTAACGGGTTACTACAGGAGATTCGTGAAAGATTACACGAAGAAGGCAGCTCCTTTACAGGACCTCCTGGTAGGACAATCCTTAAAGAGCAGAAACCCTCCCTTTAATTGGGGTAAAGAACAGGCTGAAGCATTCCAAAAGATGAAAGAGATCCTGACAGGTGATGAGATCTTAACCTATCCTGATTACAGCCAACCGTTCCTGTTGTACACCGACGCCAGTAATGAAGGGTTGGGAGCAGTTCTCAGTCAGAAGCAGAATGGCCAAGAAAAAGTCATCGCTTATGCTAGCAGAAAACTCAGGCCAACGGAGAGGAATCCGGAAAATTATAGCAGCTTCAAGCTAGAGTTTCTGGCGCTGGTCTGGGCCATTACTGAAAGATTTAAGCACTATCTGGCCTCCAATAAGTTCACTGCGTTTACAGACAACAACCCGTTAACGCACCTGGAAACCGCCAAGCTGGGCGCCATGGAGCAGCGATGGATGGCTCGGTTGTCCAATTACCAGTTTACTATCAAGTACCGGGCAGGTCGAAAGAATGCTAATGCTGATGCGTTGTCCCGAATGCCGCATGACTCTGACACGGAAGAAGAATCGGACGACTTGGAAGAAATTGAGCTACCCGCGTTCCATCGAAATGGGGTAGTCCACGAGCATCGAGTCCACAGAAAGCAGAATGGTGCAACATTAAATCCTTTACCCCATCATAGTTGGAAAGAGACTCAGGACAGTGATCCAGTGGTCGGCCGCATCAAGGAGTTGTTAAAACAGGAAGGTTCCTCCTTGGAAAAGGATGCACCTATGTCAGCCAAGCTCCTGTGGAACGAGAAAAGCAGGTTGTTCCTATACCGTGAGAAGTTGTGCAGAAGATACGTCAACCCCAGAACCCATGAAATGGTCTGGCAAATCGTGGTCCCCAAGGCAGACGTCCCAATGGTGTTGGAAGCGTACCACGATCAAGCAGGACACTTTGGCTGGAGGAAGCTGGAGACCCTGTTGAGATGCCGGTTCTACTGGGTAGGGATGCGCAGCTCCGTCGAGAGGTGTGGTGTCGGAACTGTGGACCCTGTGGTCTCAGAAGAAAGGACTACGGTAGTCAAAAGGCCCCCCTGCAACCTATCCGGACGACTCGTCCCCTGGAGATTGTGGCCCTGGACCATGTCAAACTGTCGCCGAGTAGATCTGGATACTCATACGCCTTGACCATGGTGGACCATTACTCCAGATTTCTGGTGGTTGTTCCAGTGAAAGACCAGACCGCAGTGACGGCCGCGAAGACCTTTCAAGCAAGCTTCTGCAGACCGCATGGGTATCCGGAGCAAGTCTTAACCGATCAGGGACCTGCTTTCGAAGCTGATTTATTCAAGGAATTCTGTCAAATGTACGGGTGCAAGAAAATAAGAACGACACCATACCACCCTCAAACCAACGGTCTTTGTGAAAAGATGAACCATATTGTCCTTGACTTGTTGAGATCCATACCGTTGGAAGACAGGAATCGATGGCCGGATTTACTACCTGATTTGGTTGATTTGTATAATCATATACCTGTAAGCTCAACTAACTGCACTCCAGCCTATCTTATGAGAGCAAGGCCCGGAAAACTACCAATGGATCTAGAACTTGGAGTGGTAGAACCGGAGGCAGACGACGCCGTTGAAAACTGGGACGTCAATCGGCAAGAGCAATACAGAAGAGTACAAATCTGTGTGGAGGAAAGTCTCAATAAGGCACGGGAGAAACAGGAAGATGTTTACAACAGAAATGCTCCTGCCAAGCCTTTGATGCCTGGAGAGGTAGTATTAAAAAGAAAAAGAAAGATGCACAAACTGGATAATCAGTGGGAGCAAGAACCCTACGTCATACAAGATTCTAAATACGACAACAGAAAAGTTTGTGTCGTCAGTAAAGACGGAGGAAGAACAACAACCACTGTGTCCAGAGATCATTTGAAGTTGTGTCCAGAACACTTAAAGAGTTGTGAAAAGAACCCTGTCCTCAATCAAAGAGAAAGAAAGGAAGAGGTCATACACACCGATCTGGGAGATTTTCCTGCGGATTGGCCCCGACTGGGAGATGCTGTGATAATTCCAGTGTTGCAGTTTTATCAGCCACAAGAGGAAGTTTTACCTCCAGTTGTGCCTGTGGTGCCAGTTGAGCCCGCTCAGGAGTTACCCATCCCAGCAACACCTCAACCTGTGGAACCTCAAGATGGATCATCTGAAGCAGCGCCCCATACTATGGGATCCCCTGGTGAAGCTGACTCACACCGCCCAGCCATCAGTACGCTTGCCAGATCCATAGAAAGGTTAAGGCAGTTCTATAGTTTGCCGTTACGCAGTGCAGACAGATCGCAACTTGATATACCTGAAACTACACCACGTAGATCAGAGAGAATCACAAAAGGGAAATTACCCATTAGATATCAGCAGTAGTTATAACGAATTTATGTGAACATTGTAAAAAGTCTATATATATAAATGTGTTTTCCCTATTATGTCTTCGTTTAACAATGGACTCAGAGGCTGAGGACTGAGCCAGCCCAAAAACTGTATCCTGTAAATAGTTGCACTAAAGTGCCTTCTTAATGGTTTCACATGAAACCTTGACTCACCTCTGAACCAAAAACCCGTGTGGTGTGGCACTGAGTGAGGTCTGCATTTGGATGTCCTGCAGCCCACCCAGGACCCACGTTGAAGGTTTGGTGCGGGTCCTTCACAAGTATCTTGTATATTTATTAAATGCTATTTGATACTTTTGTATTTCTATATGTAAAATGTTATTGTTCGTAACGTTCAAGGTGTTCTCACCTCCCGGATGGGAAGATGTTATTGTTTAATGTTTATTGTATGAACAAAAATGTCTCTTTTATTTTACAGCCCGGGAGTGCTGTCGTTTACCATGGGGAATGTGTAGCCCTGGTACACAATACCAGGAGGATGAGTGGAGAGGTAACAGTTAAGGTCTCTTCATGACATCATGTACACTTCTGACACACCCAGCAGGGGTGTGGAAGGGAGTGATTTTCTAGTCAGTCAGTGTCCGGACTTCAGAGTGAGAAGTCAGTTTCCTGTCCTTGGACAGAGTAGACGTGTCCAGTTTAAGTCTATCATCAGTTCAGAAAGTGGAGTCTGGTGTAGGTGTCTGTATACACCTTAGTCTAGTCAGAGCTGTGCCCCACTGGAAGAAAGACTGAACTATCTATTAAGAGACAAGCAAGGCGAAGGGCAAAGTGGAAGGAAGATAATTGGAAAAGTGCTTTTGACTTGGAAAAGTCCTGCACGTTGCAACCGGTTACTGGGGACCGAAGGATCACTATTGTACAGCATAGTGAAGAGAAAACCAGGAATCTACCGGACCCTAGGTCGCGGCAGACAAGCCCCTTATAGTCAGAACGTAGCTGGAGTCAGGGGGTGTGAAGACTTTGAGTTAGTGCACGACAAGAAAAGGATTCAGCTCCCTCGCAGGAAGGCTTCTAACACAAATCTGACTGGGCAGGTACAGCTAAAGATAAGCTGGAGATTTGAGAGGATTACGCTTCAGGCTGGTCGTACTCAGCTTCATTGGAAAGTAAAGGAGGCCCCTAACTTGCTTAGCTGTTGCCTCAAAGCTCATCCTCCATCAACCCCATCAGCCTCCCCGGGACCTGCCTTATCATCTTGCAAGTAAAGGTATGGAAAGACGTTGACTGTGTGAGACTGAGTTATTATTGCATGCCTGCACAATCCCTACCTAACTACCGACCTGAGGGAAGAGTCCCACCTGTAGGGGACCCGACATCTAGCTGCATCACCATCCCCTCAGAGATCTACAGCAGCGCTGGTACAAATTACCAGAATACTACAGGTGGCGTCACGAACTGTACATAAATCAATCCCCTGTAAATATATCCCCAACATACGCCAGACCGCCAGGGCCACAGACCGAGCCACAGCTACCTGTGACAAAATCCCCATAGACTTCTACGGGCTCGGCTCTGAGTACCCCATTGCCCTGGTAACCCACAATTGTGGTGGCGGGTCGACACACATACCCGCTACCACGCATAGAGGAATCATTAGCTGCTCTGAAAACGGCTAACTACTTTTCTACCCTTGATCTGACTAGTGGTTACTGGCAAGTGGCTGTGGCTGAGGAGGATCGTGAGAAAACGGCTTTCACCACCCCAATGGGGCTCTGTGAGTTCGACAGAATGCCGTTTGGGCTCAGTAGTGCCCCAGGAACATTTCAGAGAGTGATGGAAAACTGTCTGGGACATCTCAATTTTGAAACCGTGCTGCTATACCTAGACGACGTCATCGTGTATTCCAAGACATATGAGGACCATCTGAAGCACCTGGCAGAAGTATTCGAGTCCCTGTCCAGGTACGGGATGAAGTTGAAACCCTCAAAATGCCATCTACTCAAGCAGAAGGTACAATACTTGGGGCACATCGTCAGTTCGGAAGGAGTAGCGCCGGACCCAGAGAAAGTCACTGCCATCCAGAAGTGGCCGGAGCCGAAGAACCTTAAGGAAGTGCGACAGTTCCTGGGACTAACGGGTTACTACAGGAGATTCGTGAAGGATTACACGAAGAAGGCAGCTCCTTTACAGGACCTCCTGGTAGGACAATCTTTAAAGAGCAGAAACCCTCCCTTTAATTGGGGTAAAGAACAGGCTGAAGCATTCCAAAAGATGAAAGAGATCCTGACAGGTGATGAGATCTTAACCTATCCTGATTACAGCCAACCGTTCCTGTTGTACACCGACGCCAGTAATGAAGGGTTGGGAGCCGTTCTCAGTCAGAAGCAGAATGGACAAGAAAAAGTCATCGCTTATGCTAGCAGAAAACTCAGGCCAACTGAGAGGAATCCGGAAAATTATAGCAGCTTCAAGCTGGAGTTTCTGGCGCTGGTCTGGGCCATTACTGAAAGATTTAAGCACTATCTGGCCTCCAATAAGTTCACTGCGTTACAGACAACAACCCGTTAACGCACCTGGAAACCGCCAAGCTGGGTGCCATGGAGCAGCGATGGATGGCTCGGTTGTCCAATTACCAGTTTACTATCAAGTACCGGGCAGGTCGAAAGAATGCTAATGCTGATGCGTTGTCCCGAATGCCGCATGACTCTGACACGGAAGAAGAATCGGACGACCTGGAAGAAATTGAGCTACCCGCGTTCCATCGAAATGGGGTAGTCCACGAGCATCAAGTCCACAGAAAGCAGAATGGTGCAACATTAAATCCTTTACCCCATCATAGTTGGAAAGAGACTCAGGACAGTGATCCAGTGGTCAGCCGCATCAAGGAGTTGTTAAGACAGGAAGGCTCCTCTCTGGAAAAGGATGCACCTATGTCAGCCAAGCTCCTGTGGAACGAGAAAAGCAGGTTGTTCCTATACCGTGAGAAGTTGTGCAGAAGATACGTCAACCCCAGAACCCATGAAATGGTCTGGCAAATCGTGGTCCCCAAGGCAGACGTCCCAATGGTGTTGGAAGCGTACCACGATCAAGCAGGACACTTTGGCTGGAGGAAGCTGGAGACCCTGTTGAGATGCCGGTTCTACTGGGTAGGGATGCGCAGCTCCGTCGAGAGGTGGTGTCGGAACTGTGGACCCTGTGGTCTCAGAAGAAAGGACTACGGTAGTCAAAAGGCCCCCCTGCAACCTATCCGGACGACTCGTCCCCTGGAGATTGTGGCCCTGGACCACGTCAAACTGTCGCCGAGTAGATCTGGATACTCATACGCCTTGACCATGGTGGACCATTACTCCAGATTTCTGGTAGTCGTTCCAGTGAAAGACCAGACCGCAGTGACGGCCGCGAAGACCTTTCAAGCAAGCTTCTGCAGACCGCATGGGTATCCCGAGCAAGTCTTAACCGATCAGGGACCTGCTTTTGAAGCCGATTTATTCAAGGAATTCTGTCATATGTACGGGTGCAAGAAAATAAGAACGACACCATACCACCCTCAAACCAACGGTCTTTGTGAAAAGATGAACCATATTGTCCTTGACTTGTTGAGATCCATACCGTTGGAAGACAGGAATCGATGGCCGGATTTACTACCTGATTTGGTTGATTTGTACAACCATATACCTGTAAGCTCAACTAACTGCACTCCAGCCTATCTTATGAGAGCAAGGCCCGGAAAACTACCAATGGATTTAGAACTTGGAGTGGTAGAACCGGAGGCAGACGATGCCGTGGAGAACTGGGACGTCAATCGGCAAGAGCAATACAGAAGAGTACAAATCTGTGTGGAGGAAAGTCTCAATAAGGCACGGGAGAAACAGGAAGATGTTTACAACCGAAATGCTCCTGCCAAGCCTCTGATGCCTGGAGAGGTAGTATTAAAAAGAAAAAGAAAGATGCACAAACTGGATAATCAGTGGGAGCAAGAACCCTACGTCATACAAGATTCTAAGTACGACAACAGAAAAGTTTGTGTCGTCAGTAAAGACGGAGGAAGAACAACAACCACTGTGTCCAGAGATCATTTGAAGTTGTGTCCAGAACACTTAAAGAGTTGTGAAAAGAACCCTGTCCTCAATCAAAGAGAAAGAAAGGAAGAGGTCATACACACCGATCTGGGAGATTTTCCTGCGGATTGGCCCCGACTGGGAGATGCTGTGATAATTCCAGTGTTGCAGTTTTATCAGCCACAAGAGGAAGTTCTACCTCCAGTTGTGCCTGTGGTGCCAGTTGAGCCCGTCCAGGAGTTACCCATTCCAGCAACACCTCAACCTGTAGAACCTCAAGATGGATCATCTGAAGCAGCGCCCCTTACTATGGGATCCCCTGGTGAAGCTGACTCACACCGCCCAGCCATCAGTACGCTTGCCAGATCCTTAGAAAGGTTAAGGCAGTTCTATAGTTTGCCGTTACGCAGTGCAGACAGATCGCAACTTGATATACCTGAAACTACACCACGTAGATCAGAGAGAATCACAAAAGGGAAATTACCCATTAGATATCAGCAGTAGTTATCACGAATTTATGTGAACATTGTAAAAGTCTATATATATAAATGTGTTTTTTCTCTATTATGTCTTCGTTTAACAATGGACTCAGAGGCTGAGGACTGAGCCAGCCCAAAAACTGTATCCTGTAAATAGTTGCACTAAAGTGCCTTCTTAATGGTTTCACATGAAACCTTGACTCACCTCTGAACCAAAAACCCGTGTGGTGTGGCACTGAGTGAGGTCTGCATTTGGATGTCCTGCAGCCCACCCAGGACCCACGTTGAAGGTTTGGTGCGGGTCCTTCACAAGTATCTTGTATATATATTTATTAAATGCTAGTTGATACTTTTGTATTTCTATATGTAAAATGTTATTGTTCGTAACGTTCAAGGTGTTCTCACCTCCCGGATGGGAAGAAGTTAATGTTTGTTGTTATGCATAAACAAAATTTTCTGTCTCTTTATATTTTACAGCCCGGGAGTGCTGTCATTTACCATGGGGGAATGTGTAGCCCTGGTACACAATACCAGGAGGATGAGTGGAGAGGTAACAGTTAAGGTCTCTCCATGACATCATGTACACTTCTGACACACCCAGCAGGGGTGTGGAAGGGAGTGATTTAGTCAGTCAGTGTCCGGACTTCAGAGTGAGAAGTCAGTTTCCTGTCCTTGGACAGAGTAGACGTGTCCAGTTTAAGTCTATCATCAGTTCAGAAAGTGGAGTCTGGTGTAGGTGTCTGTATACACCTTAGTCTAGTCAGAGCTGTGCCCCACTGGAAGAAAGACTGAACTATCTATTAAGAGACAAGCAAGGCGAAGGGCAAAGTGGAAGGAAGATAATTGGAAAAGTGCTTTTGACTTGGAAAAGTCCTGCACGTTGCAACCGGTTACTGGGGACCGAAGGATCACTATTGTACAGCATAGTGAAGAGAAAACCAGGAATCTACCGGACCCTAGGTCGCGGCAGACAAGCCCCTTATAGTCAGAACGTAGCTGGAGTCAGGGGGTGTGAAGACTTTGAGTTAGTGCACGACAATAAAAGGATTCAGCTCCCTCGCAGGAAGGCTTCTAACACAAATTTGACTGGGCAGAACAGCTAAAGATTAGCTGGAATCATAGAGAGGACTACGCTTCAGGCTGGTCGTACTCAGCTTCATTGGAAAGTAAAGGAGGCCCCTAACTTGCTTAGCTGTTGCCTCAAAGCTCATCCCCCATCAACCCCATCAGCCTCCCCGGGACCTGCCTTATCATCTTGCAAGTAAAGGTATGGAAAGACGTTGACTGTGTGAGACTGAGTTATTATTGCATGCCTGCACAATCCCTACCTAACTACCGACCTGAGGGAAGAGTCCCACCTGTAGGGGACCCGACATCTAGCTGCCTCACCATCCCCTCAGAGATCTACAGCAGCGCTGGTACTAATTACCAGAATACTACAGGTGGCGTCACGAACTGTACATAAATCAATCCCCTGTAAATATATCCCCAACATACGCCAGACCGCCAGGGCCACAGACCGAGCCACAGCTACCTGTGACAAAATCCCCATAGACTTCTACGGGCTCGGCTCTGAGTACCCCATTGCCCTGGTAATCCACAATTGTGGTGGCGGGTCGACACATTACCACCAGAGGGAGACCCTTTAGAGTATTTAAGGGGGTGTGAGAGAAGGATCAGTAGCAGACGTGTGAGAGACGTATCAGTAGTTAGTTAGTTCTAGTCAGAGCTCAGTCTGAGCTAGAGACGTGTGGAGATTTCCTGTCAGACAAGACAGAGGAGGAAAGATTGCAAGCTGATATCTCTGGACATCTAGACTGTTAGTATTCAGCGAATGTGGAAAGTGACTCTCGGAGCGAGCACGAGGTCAGTTGACGGAAGGTCCTGATAGCCGCTCTGGACAGAGTCTTTGAAGGAACAGAAAGAAGGGGACTACAGTTGTCTGAACATTGAGTTAACTGAGAATCAGTCAGCGAGCTTTGGAAGGAAGGAAGGAAGGAAGCTGAGGACTACTACACCTACTGCTGCCTTGTGCTTATGTTAAGGATGAGAGTAGAGCGACGGGCAAGTGGTGATCCATGGAAGGAGTGACCTTGGTGACAGATCACCTTCACTCGACTAAACCGGACACCGGGTCCGAAGGATTGCTAGAACCTTTACGTCTAGTGATAGAAACACCGGAATCCCTGCTGGACTTCAAGTCACAGAGGGTAGCCCTAAGTGCCGATACGTAACTGGGGTCAGGGAGAACAGCAGTCTAGCAGGACGTTGCAGATATATAGACTTAGTTCTCGCCACAAGAAGACCTTCACCACAATGTTGGCCGGGCGTAGCTGCTATATTTAGAGTTAAACCTGACTTCATGCAGGTTAGGACTCATACACTTTAAGGAGAAAGGAGGCCTTAAAATCTACTCAGCAAATACCTGGATGTACATACTCCACCCTGAGCAGCTTCCCGGGACATACCTGCAACCTTCACAAGTAAAGGTATGGAAAGAGAACAACTTGTGTGTGACTGACTTATTACTTGTACCCTGCATCACCATAGACTTGGAGGGACCAGTCCCACCTGTGGGGGACTTAACATCTAGCTGCCTAGTAACAACCCCTCTGAAGAATCACCCTGCAGCGCTGGTCACATTGATCAGACACCACAGGTGGCGTCACGAACAATTATCTTTATCCCCTGTAAATATTCCCCTTTATATGAGCGCCCCAGGCAACGGACCGAGCTGTGCTACTTGTGACATTCCCCATAGACTTCAATGGGCTCGGTGCCGAGTACCCCATAACCCTGGTAGTATGTGAGCGACTCATATGTGCTGTAAAGAGGGCTTTGTGGATGTAGGTGCAGTAGAGCTCGGTGGCTGGAGGTGCTCTAGAGGAGGGCACTGAGGTTGTAGATGCAGTAGAGGAGGGCGCTGTGGATGTATGTGCTGTAGAAGAGGGCTTTGTGGATGTAGGTGCAGTAGAGCTCTGTGGCTGGAGGTGCTCTAGAGGAGGCACTGAGGTTGTAGATGCAGTAGAGGAGGGCGCTGTGGATGTATGTGTGTAGCCCTGGTACACAATACCAGGAGGATGAGTGGAGAGGTAACAGTTAAGGTCTCTTCATGACATCATGTACACTTCTGACACACCCAGCAGGGGTGTGGAAGGGAGTGATTTAGTCAGTCAGTGTCCAGACTTCAGAGTGAGAAGTCAGTTTCCTGTCCTTGGACAGAGTAGACGTGTCCAGTTTAAGTCTATCATCAGTTCAGAAAGTGGAGTCTGGTGTAGGTGTCTGTATACACCTTAGTCTAGTCAGAGCTGTGCCCCACTGGAAGAAAGACTGAACTATCTATTAAGAGACAAGCAAGGCGAAGGGCAAAGTGGAAGGAAGATAATTGGAAAAGTGCTTTTGACTTGGAAAAGTCCTGCACGTTGCAACCGGTTACTGGGGACCGAAGGATCACTATTGTACAGCATAGTGAAGAGAAAACCAGGAATCTACCGGACCCTAGGTCGCGGCAGACAAGCCCCTTATAGTCAGAACGTAGCTGGAGTCAGGGGTGTGAAGACTTTGAGTTAGTGCACGACAAGAAAAGGATTCAGCTCCCTCGCAGGAAGGCTTCTAACACAAATTTGACTGGGCAGAATAGCTAAAGATTAGCTGGAATCATAGAGAGGACTACGCTTCAGGCTGGTCGTACTCAGCTTCATTGGACAGTGAAGGAGGCCCCTAACTTGCTTAGCTGTTGCCTCAAAGCTCATCCTCCATCAACCCCATCAGCCTCCCTGGGACCTGCCTTATCATCCTGCAAGTAAAGGTATGGAAAGACGTTGACTGTGTGAGACTGAGTTATTATTGCATGCCTGCACAATCCCTACCTAACTACCGACCTGAGGGAAGAGTCCCACCTGTAGGGGACCCGACATCTAGCTGCCTCACCATCCCCTCAGAGATCTACAGCAGCGCTGGTATAAATTACCAGAATACTACAGGTGGCGTCACGAACTGTATACAAATCTATCCCCTGTAAATATATCCCCAACATACGCCAGACCGCCAGGGCCACAGACCGAGCCACAGCTACCTGTGACAAACCCCATAGACTTCCATGGGCTCGGCTCTGAGTACCCCATTGCCCTGGTAATCCACAATT
The DNA here is from genome assembly GCA_033576555.1 of Oophaga sylvatica. Classification (NCBI taxonomy): domain Eukaryota; kingdom Metazoa; phylum Chordata; class Amphibia; order Anura; family Dendrobatidae; genus Oophaga; species Oophaga sylvatica. Next base: position 9,647 of record JARQOD010002884.1, on the reverse strand, counting down.
GTGGTGGCGGGTCGACACAAAAACTTGGCGTCACGAACAGGATACGAAACTTGCAGCATTGCGAGCCCTGTGTGCCTGTGGAGTGTTTTTGTGAAAAAGGACTGTTTGCACTTTTGGCGCCAAAATCGCCATTTTTGTCGCCATATTCGCGCCCTCAGGCGCTGGAGAAGAAGGTGGGCGTACCTGAAAGAGCGCGCAAAGTCTTGGACACGCCCCCGGCTCTGACTCAGCGGCAGGTCCTGCAACAGGAAGTGAACGCTCTGACATCAGAGCGCCTGCGACGAAGGTCCTGTTCCCACTGCTGTGCCTGTGAAGTAGCAGCGTCTGAAACCGGTAGGCTCCGTTTAACCAAGGGGGCGCTAAGATGTCACAACAACCGGCTGACAGTGCGGCCCCGGCCGGAGGCCCCAATCCCGCACCGCTTGGTATTGTAGCGCCAGATGGGGGCGCAGGCCTTGCACCCAGTCCGGTAGTCCCGATCATGCCACTAACGCTCCCATATATGCCTGGGGCGAAATGGCTTCCCCAGTACAGCGTGGAGCCAGGCACATTAGCAGGCTTCAAGCGGAAGTTATGCAGCATCCTAGAAATGTACTCCATGCCTGAGAGACAAAAAGCTGCTGTGCTAATAGGGCAGCTAACTGGCGCTGCTGAGAGGGAAGTGGAGACTTGGGATACCGTTGATCAGGAGTCGGTACCTGCGATCTTCCTTAAGCTGCATGCTATATTTGAAGACCGCACAGAAACGGATCTCCGGATGGCCTTCTATCACTGTTCACAACAGCCAGGTGACAGCATCCGGGACTACGCTTGCCGACTACAAGGAGCCCTGAGAGCTCTTAAGCAGGTTAATAATTTAAATGCTATTGATGAGAATAAAATGCTGAAAGAACAATTTATACAGGGATTGAGATCCCAAGAGGAACGCAGAACTGTAAACTGGTGGTCCTTAGATCATTCGGATGCTACCTTTGATGCCCTAAAAGACATGGCAATAAAAGGGCTGCGGCCCTGGGCAAACTTGAGGTGGCAACCCAACATCATCAGGCTGAAGTCACTCTGGAACCGGCAGTAACCCCCTGTTCCCCGCTAGTGGCCGAAGCCAAAGCGCAGGTGACCCCTCCTAGTGAATTGGACTGTCTGCGCTCAGAGGTGCGCCAGCTGACTAAAAATCTGGCCGCTGTGATGAGTGCCCTACAGCTGCGGAAAGAAGAGGAAGGGAAGATCTTGCTAGCTGACTGCCCAGAGGACGTTCCGTGGATGCACCGGAGAAGAAAGAAGACGTCGCCCCCCCGGAGGAGGACAACGCCACCCCCAGGAGCAACCTCTGATCAACACCCTTCTCGTCGAGAGATCATCTGTTATCGCTGCAACCGGAAAGGTCATCTGTCTACACAGTGTCCTTTAAACGGGCAGAACCTGGGTCCAAGGGCCAACACCCAGGAGAATACCCGTCAGGCCCCCTAGACTGGAACCGCAGGTATGTGGGCGGGCGACCCTACCTGTCTATTATTCTAGATGGTATTGCTGTTCCAGCATTGTTAGACACTGGGTCCCAGGTGACCCTCATACCTGATGCTCTATATACCAAGTACTGGTCAATGGACAGTCTTAAACCTCCGAGCCTTGACTTTACTGTGTATGCTTCGAATGGTCTTCCTGTAGAAGTACTCGGAACAAAATGTGTAGATGTAAAGGTGGGCAGAGAGGAGTTGAAAGACCAAGGGCTTCTGGTAGTAAAGACTGTAAATGAGGAGAACGGTTTAAATATCATTTTGGGTACTAACATTATCGGTAATTGTTTGGGAGAAGTTGTGTTCTTGCTCCAACAGCTCGCTGAGATTGCCCGACCAAGGCAGAGAGGAGTAATCCAAAGAGAGATCCGGGCCCTGGTGTGTCAGCAGCAAGCGAAGCTTACCGACGGCGAAATTGGTAATGTACGGGTCACTGACTCAGATCCTATTGTGATACCCCCAATGAGTGAAATGATCATTTGGTGCAGGGCAGCCATAGGTCTGAGAGGACAGAATTACCAAGCTGTAGTAGAACCCCACCATTCAGAACATAGACCTACACTTCTGACTGCTAGAGGAGTAGTAGAAGTGGTGAATGGAAGAGTACCTGTACGGCTTCTCAATTGGGGAGATGATGAGGTAAATTTACCCCGTTATGCAACCATTGCTAAACTTCATGCTGTTGATAATAATTCTATTCTCCCGGCTGAGTCCTTAGACTCCTGTCAAATAGCGGAGGACAATGACCCAGCAACCCAGGTGGCGGAGTGGTGTCAGCAACTCCATGTTGGGACGGACACCACTCCCGCTCACCAGAAGCAAGGGGTATTACGGGTGGTGCAAGAGTACGCCCAAGTGTTTAGCAAAAATCCACTTGATTTTGGGACAATTAAGGGAGTACAACATCATATCCCTACAGGCAGTCATCCTCCTATCAAAGAGCGGTATAGGCCCATACCTCCAGCTCATTATCAGAAAGCTAAAGAAATGTTGAAGGATATGAAGAAAGCTGGGGTGATAAGGGATAGTTGTAGTCCCTGGGCAGCCCCTCTAGTTCTGGTTAAAAAAAAAGATGGTAGTATGAGAATGTGTGTGGATTACAGGCAGGTGAACCGCATAACACACAAGGATGCATACCCGCTACCACGTATAGAGGAATCATTAGCTGCTCTGAAAACGGCTAACTACTTTTCTACCCTTGATCTGACTAGTGGTTACTGGCAAGTGGCTGTGGCTGAGGAGGATCGTGAGAAAACGGCTTTCACCACCCCAATGGGGCTTTGTGAGTTCGACAGAATGCCGTTTGGGCTCAGTAGTGCCCCAGGAACATTTCAGAGAGTGATGGAAAACTGTCTGGGACATCTCAATTTTGAAACCGTGCTGCTATACCTAGACGACGTTATCGTGTATTCCAAGACATATGAGGACCATCTGAAGCACCTGGCAGAAGTGTTTGAGTCCCTGTCCAGGTACGGGATGAAGTTGAAACCCTCAAAATGCCATCTACTCAAGCAGAAGGTACAATACTTGGGGCACATCGTCAGTTCGGAAGGAGTAGCGCCGGACCCAGAGAAAGTCACTGCCATCCAGAAGTGGCCGGAGCCGAAGAACCTTAAGGAAGTGCGACAGTTCCTGGGACTAACGGGTTACTACAGGAGATTCGTGAAAGATTACACGAAGAAGGCAGCTCCTTTACAGGACCTCCTGGTAGGACAATCCTTAAAGAGCAGAAACCCTCCCTTTAATTGGGGTAAAGAACAGGCTGAAGCATTCCAAAAGATGAAAGAGGTCCTTACAGGTGATGAGATCTTAACCTATCCTGATTACAGCCAACCGTTCCTGTTGTACACCGACGCCAGTAATGAAGGGTTGGGAGCCATTCTCAGTCAGAAGCAGAATGGACAAGAAAAAGTCATCGCATATGCTAGCAGAAAACTCAGGCCAACTGAAAGGAATCCGGAAAATTATAGCAGCTTCAAGCTAGAGTTTCTGGCGCTGGTCTGGGCCATTACTGAAAGATTTAAGCACTATCTGGCCTCCAATAAGTTCACTGCGTTTACAGACAACAACCCGTTAACGCACCTGGAAACCGCCAAGCTGGGTGCCATGGAGCAGCGATGGATGGCTCGGTTGTCCAATTACCAGTTTACTATCAAGTACCGGGCAGGTCGAAAGAATGCTAATGCTGATGCGTTGTCCCGAAGGCCGCATGACTCTGACACGGAAGAAGAATCGGACGACTTGGAAGAAATTGAGCTACCCGCGTTCCATCGAAATGGGGTAGTCCACGAGCATCGAGTCCACAGAAAGCAGAATGGTGCAACATTAAATCCTTTACCCCATCATAGTTGGAAAGAGACTCAGGACAGTGATCCAGTGGTCAGCCGCATCAAGGAGTTGTTAAGACAGGAAGGCTCCTCTCTGGAAAAGGATGCACCTATGTCAGCCAAGCTCCTGTGGAACGAGAAAAGCAGGTTGTTCCTATACCGTGAGAAGTTGTGCAGAAGATACGTCAACCCCAGAACCCATGAAATGGTCTGGCAAATCGTGGTCCCCAAGGCAGACGTCCCAATGGTGTTGGAAGCGTACCACGATCAAGCAGGACACTTTGGCTGGAGGAAGCTGGAGACCCTGTTGAGATGCCGGTTCTACTGGGTAGGGATGCGCAGCTCTGTCGAGAGGTGGTGTCGGAACTGTGGACCCTGTGGTCTCAGAAGAAAGGACTACGGTAGTCAAAAGGCCCCCCTGCAACCTATCCGGACGACTCGTCCCCTGGAGATTGTGGCCCTGGACCACGTCAAACTGTCGCCGAGTAGATCTGGATACTCATACGCCTTGACCATGGTGGACCATTACTCCAGATTTCTGGTAGTCGTTCCAGTAAAAGACCAGACCGCAGTGACGGCCGCGAAGACCTTTCAAGCAAGCTTCTGCAGACCGCATGGGTATCCCGAGCAAGTCTTAACCGATCAGGGACCTGCTTTTGAAGCCGATTTATTCAAGGAATTCTGTCACATGTACGGGTGCAAGAAAATAAGAACAACACCATATCACCCTCAAACCAACGGTCTTTGTGAAAAGATGAACCATATTGTCCTTGACTTGTTGAGATCCATACCGTTGGAAGACAGGAATCGATGGCCGGATTTACTACCTGATTTGGTTGATTTGTACAACCATATACCTGTAAGCTCAACTAACTGCACTCCAGCCTATCTTATGAGAGCAAGGCCCGGAAAACTACCAATGGATTTAGAACTTGGAGTGGTAGAACCGGAGGCAGACGATGCCGTGGAGAACTGGGACGTCAATCGGCAAGAGCAATACAGAAGAGTACAAATCTGTGTGGAGGAAAGTCTCAATAAGGCACGGGAGAAACAGGAAGATGTTTACAACAGAAATGCTCCTGCCAAGCCTTTGATGCCTGGAGAGGTAGTATTAAAAAGAAAAAGAAAGATGCACAAACTGGATAATCAGTGGGAGCAAGAACCCTACGTCATACAAGATTCTAAATACGACAACAGAAAAGTTTGTGTCGTCAGTAAAGACGGAGGAAGAACAACAACCACTGTGTCCAGAGATCATTTGAAGTTGTGTCCAGAACACTTAAAGAGTTGTGAAAAGAACCCTGTCCTCAATCAAGGAGAAAGAAAGGAAGAGGTCATACACACCGATCTGGGAGATTTTCCTGCGGATTGGCCCCGACTGGGAGATGCTGTGATAATTCCAGTGTTGCAGTTTTATCAGCCACAAGAGGAAGTTCTACCTCCAGTTGTGCCTGTGGTGCCAGTTGAGCCCGCTCAGGAGTTACCCATTCCAGCAACACCTCAACCTGTAGAACCTCAAGATGGATCATCTGAAGCAGCGCCCCATACTATGGGATCCCCTGGTGAAGCTGACTCACACCGCCCAGCCATCAGTACGCTTGCCAGATCCATAGAAAGGTTAAGGCAGTTCTATAGTTTGCCGTTACGCAGTGCAGACAGATCACAACTTGTTATACCTGAAACTACACCACGTAGATCAGAGAGAATCACAAAAGGGAAATTACCCATTAGATATCAGCAGTAGTTATAACGAATTTATGTGAACATTGTAAAAAGTCTATATATATAAATGTGTTTTTTCTCTATTATGTCTTCGTTTAACAATGGACTCAGAGGCTGAGGACTGAGCCAGCCCAAAAACTGTATCCTGTAAATAGTTGCACTAAAGTGCCTTCTTAATGGTTTCACATGAAACCTTGACTCACCTCTGAACCAAAAACCCGTGTGGTGTGGCACTGAGTGAGGTCTGCATTTGGATGTCCTGCAGCCCACCCAGGACCCACGTTGAAGGTTTGGTGCGGGTCCTTCACAAGTATCTTGTATATATTTATTAAATGCTATTTGATACTTTTGTATTTCTATATGTAAAATGTTATTGTTCGTAACGTTCAAGGTGTTCTCACCTCCCGGATGGGAAGATGTTATTGTTTAATGTTTATTGTATGAACAAAAATGTCTCTTTATATTTTACAGCCCGGGAGTGCTGTCGTTTACCATGGGGGAATGTGTAGCCCTGGTACACAATACCAGGAGGATGAGTGGAGAGGTAACAGTTAAGGTCTCTTCATGACATCATGTACACTTCTGACACACCCAGCAGGGGTGTGGAAGGGAGTGATTTAGTCAGTCAGTGTCCGGACTTCAGAGTGAGAAGTCAGTTTCCTGTCCTTGGACAGAGTAGACGTGTCCAGTTTAAGTCTATCATCAGTTCAGAAAGTGGAGTCTGGTGTAGGTGTCTGTATACACCTTAGTCTAGTCAGAGCTGTGCCCCACTGGAAGAAAGACTGAACTATCTATTAAGAGACAAGCAAGGCGAAGGGCAAAGTGGAAGGAAGATAATTGGAAAAGTGCTTTTGACTTGGAAAAGTCCTGCACGTTGCAACCGGTTACTGGGGACCGAAGGATCACTATTGTACAGCATAGTGAAGAGAAAACCAGGAATCTACCGGACCCTAGGTCGCGGCAGACAAGCCCCTTATAGTCAGAACGTAGCTGGAGTCAGGGGGTGTGAAGACTTTGAGTTAGTGCACGACAAGAAAAGGATTCAGCTCCCTCGCAGGAAGGCTTCTAACACAAATTTGACTGGGCAGAATAGCTAAAGATTAGCTGGAATCATAGAGAGGACTACGCTTCAGGCTGGTCGTACTCAGCTTCATTGGACAGTGAAGGAGGCCCCTAACTTGCTTAGCTGTTGCCTCAAAGCTCATCCTCCATCAACCCCATCAGCCTCCCTGGGACCTGCCTTATCATCCTGCAAGTAAAGGTATGGAAAGACGTTGACTGTGTGAGACTGAGTTATTATTGCATGCCTGCACAATCCCTACCTAACTACCGACCTGAGGGAAGAGTCCCACCTGTAGGGGACCCGACATCTAGCTGCATCACCATCCCCTCAGAGATCTACAGCAGCGCTGGTACATATTGCCAGAATACTACAGGTGGCGTCACGAACTGTACATAAATCAATCCCCTGTAAATATATCCCCAACATACGCCAGACCGCCAGGGCCACAGACCGAGCCACAGCTACCTGTGACAAATCCCCATAGACTTCTACGGGCTCGGCTCTGAGTACCCCATTGCCCTGGTAATCCACAATTGTGGTGGCGGGTCGACACATATGTGCTGTAGAAGAGGGCTTTGTGGATGTAGGTGCAGTAGAGCTCTGTGGCTGGAGGTGCTCTAGAGGAGGGCACTGAGGTTGTAGATGCAGTAGAGGAGGGCGCTGTGGATGTATGTGCTGTAGAAGAGGGCTTTGTGGATGTAGGTGCAGTAGAGCTCTGTGGCTGGAGGTGCTCTAGAGGAGGGCACTGAGGTTGTAGATGCAGTAGAGGAGGGCGCTGTGGATGTATGTGCTGTAGAAGAGGGCTTTGTGGATGTAGGTGCAGTAGAGCTCTGTGGCTGGAGGTGCTCTAGAGGAGGGCACTGAGGTTGTAGATGCAGTAGAGGAGGGCGCTGTGGATGTATGTGCTGTAGAAGAGGGCTTTGTGGATGTAGGTGCAGTAGAGCTCTGTGGCTGGAGGTGCTCTAGAGGAGGGCACTGAGGTTGTAGATGCTGTATAGGAAGATTCTTTGCAGCTATTTTCTGCTTTTGTTTATAATCTAATGTCAAGCTTGCAGAATGAATGACAGCGGATGTCAGGTTTCCTGTGTGTTCTGATACTGATCATTTTACAGTTTACAGTCTTATGTAAAACTAAGAACAAAAATTTTTAACTTTGTCTTTCTATTCAATATCAAGATCTCTGCTTGCTGTATTGGAATTTTCAGAAATTAAAACCTCGTCCTGCACCTCTTCTTCTCACAGTTGAGGGTTGGATGCCTGAATCGATAATCGGAAGTGCTAAAAAGTGACAAGGGTCCTTATTTCCTATCCTAGAAGAGTGAACTATTCTATAGTAAAATAATGATCGTCCAGTGCAGGAAGATGATGGGATGCATAGGATCATAGACGGGAAAATAATGGCCGCCAGACACCTCCTGTGTGTAATGTTCCTTTAAGAAATGACTGTGAGGTTTACTTTCCTCTGTTTTCTGCATTTTTCCTACATCTGTTGTTGCACAAGACCGACCCCAAGAGACCAGAGTTCAAACCATGAAGTCCTGGAACTGTTACAATCACTTCTATCCTCATCTTGTGAATAAACATTTCGTAGAAGTCTAACATCTGAACAAATCACATATATCGTCCTTTCCTCGCTTCCAAAAAATGGATCAAAATTCAATTAAAAAGTAACCTAAATATTGTAAAAGCTACAACGAATCCTGCAGAAAAAAAAATAAAATTAGCAGCAAATTTAATGTTTAAAAGTTGTAAAATATTTGAAAAAAAATTATACAATCAGGACTTGAGCAACGATGACGGAATTGCATTTTTTTTCCAACCATTTCATGGCAACATTTTTTTCAGTACTAAATACAATTAATTTAAGAATCTACTGGAGATTGAGTAAAACTCCTTAATGAGTAATTAGAGGAACAAGAGCCTTTATTCACAGGGTCCGGTCGTTGACCGCTCGGTTGGTCGCTGTACGCAGCACAGACGTCCCATTATCTCGTTCAGGAATGTGGCTGGAATCCCATAAAGCCAATAATAAGCAGATTTGCTAACATTCACTTTTTTTTCTGTCTGTGTGTTTGGTGTCCAGGAAGTCTCCAGTCTGGAGCTCCAGTGGAAGCTGAAGATTATTGTATCCTGAGTGGGCGGATCCTGCAGGAATATGGATTGTACTATAAGTTATCTTTTGTTTTGCCATTATGCCAGAAAAACCAGGTTTATTTTGTTAAATCCTGCGCTGGTTAATGCCGTGTTTAATAAACCAGTAGAAGAAACGTTTCTGTGTCTACGGGCCCCGTCACACACAGGATCGCTGTTGTGTCGCTACATGATCGCTGGTGAGCTGCCAAACAGGCAGCGATCAGGACAGCGATCAGGACAGCGACACTGCGGGTAACGTCGCCTAGTTACCCGCAGTGTACGTTGGATACCAGCCCGCTGGTGCAGGGAGCTGGTAACCAAAGTATACATCGGGTTTCCAGGCGCTGCGCGATGCCTGGAAACCCGATGTGTACCTTGGTTACCAGCTGATCGCTGGTCTCCTGCCTGCCACACGCAGCGATGCGTGCCTGTCAGCGGGAGACCAACGATCAAAAAAATGTCCTGACATTTCAGCGACGATCAGCTATACCCGGCAGGGGGGCTGATCATCACTGAATGTCACACACAGCGATATCGCTGGGGAGATCGCTGTTGCGTCACAAAACTAGTGACTCAGCAGCGATCTCGCTAGCGAGAACGCTGTGTGAGACGGGGGCTTACCTCTCAGAGCAGCTGAGTGAGCCAATCTATCACAGTTGGTGGAGAATGCGGGCAACATGCCAGGAACACTTGTAGCTGCTACAGAGAACGTTATATGTCCTGGGTAAAGGCTGCCAGCCAGCGAGAGACATCCGGCAGCATGGAGGACATAATTAAACACCTGGTCCTGATGCAGCAGCAGCAGGAGACAAACAAGGTACTGTTACAGCAGATACAACAGAAGGAGCAGCAGCAACATATACAGCTTCTGTCGAGTGCCATCCAGGG
>JARQOD010002883.1:57732-71787 GCA_033576555.1 Oophaga sylvatica | reverse complement strand
GCTATAGAAGCTTCCAGCAGCTTCGGAATCTAAGTAGACCATCTCAGAGAACCGGGTATCTCCACGTGACATGAATACGGACAGTGTTAATAGTAGAGAGGAATTACTTTCACCTAGGCTAGTCTCTCCTACAGAAAACCCAAAAAACACACTGGGCATGTATTGTGACACAGAAATAAGAAGAGGGACACCAATATAGATAATATAAAATGCCCTTATTGATAGTGAATGGCAAAAGGTTGGTACTGTGTGCAAGAGTGCCTGCACAGTTAGTGAAATAAAAGAAATAAATAAAATGAGAAACACATATACAATATACAATTAATATATATGAATCAGGGTCCACAAAAAAAGGTATTAGGAAAGGCAAGTTGGATTAAAGGTGCAGAAAAACTCAGTGCCCATGGCGGGTAAACCCAACTATAATAAAAATGAATGGAAATGTGAGGGTTTAACCTGGTGATAAAAAGTAAATCACTAAGAAATCATTGGAATAAATAGTCATGGGAAGAGACATAAAGGGCACATACAGTGGGTACGGAAAGTATTCAGACCCTCTTACATTTTTCAAGGAAAAAATAAAGGAAAGTTCTCCAGCGATTAAAATGGTCCCAATGAAGGGATAAAAACAATTTTTTATTTAAACCATTTAAAATTGTAAGCAACCAATATGGGTAACTGTACAGATGATGCACATATGAGAAACCTACGCGTTTCAGCAATAAGCCTTAGTCATGGTAAGACTTATTGCTGAAACGTGTAGGTTTCTCATATGTGCATCATCTGTACTGTACAGTAACCCATATTGGTTGCTTACAATTTTAAATGGTTTAAATAAAAAATTGTTTTTATCCCTTCATTGGGACCATTCTTTCATCGCTGGAGAACTTTCCTTTATTTTTTCCTTCATCAACTGAGTTTGAGACTGGGATTGCTCCACGCGGATGATACTCATGAACAAGGTGCAAGGCATTTCGGTGAGCTGACGTTCATTATTTCCCCTTTCCATTTTTTAGTGTGTTTAAATTTTTCACTCTTTGTTTTATTGCAGCCATTTGGTAAATTCAAAAAAGTTCATTTTTTTCTCATTAATGTACACTCTGCACCCCATCTTGACTGAAAAAACAGAAATGTAGAAATTTTTGCTAATATATTAAAAAAGAAAAACTTAAATATTACATGGTCATAAGTATTCGGACCCTTTGCTCAGTATTGAGTAAAAGCACCCTTTTGATTTAGTACAGCCATGAATCTTCTTGGGAATGATGCAACAAGTTTTTCACACCTGGATTTGGGGATCCTCTGCCATTCTTCCTTGCAGATCCTCTCCAGTTCAATCAGGTTGGATGGTGAACATTGTGGACAGCCATTTTCAGGTCTCTCCAGAGATGCTCTATTGGGTTTAGGTTAGGGCATTGGCTGGGCCAGTCAAGAGTGGTCACAGAGTTGTTCCGAAGCCTCTCCTTAGTTATTTTAGCTTTGTGCTTAGAGTCATTGCCTTGTTGGGGTGTGCGCCGCACTGCGAACCGGGGACCACCACTAGACCACCAACAGGTAATATTTATCTATACTATTCATACTACCCCATCCATATTTGTATGGTTACATGTTATATATATATCACATGGGCTGCACATCTCCTCTACATGACTATTTACCCTCTTACACTAGGAGATTGACTAATATTTGTGGCGCTTCCCACGATGGGGGGCGTCGGGACATGGCATAGCTTGCCTAGCTAGCCAATGCTCCACGCCGCCAGTCCACGACGACGTGAGGCATGGGTCCCAGATAAGAGAATGTGGACCCACTGGACCACGGAGGGAGACCCGGGCCTGCCCGGACTAGGGAAGGGCAGCGACCGGGATCCGTGGCAGCTGAGCATGTGGGCAAGGTGACGACCTGCAGGACTAGACAACACCGCACAACTTCAGGTAAGAAGAAACATAAAGTTTACTTAAACACAGTACATAAACAGAACATAAGACCGGGCTCCCGATTCCGCACATCAGAGAAGGGTACACGACTCAGGATCACAGACGAGTGCTGGAGGACATCACGGGTAGATGCAGTCCAGGGTTATCTGGCACGGGCATACTTGGACGGCCTCTCTCTCAGGCCTTAGGCGTAGCACAGGCTCAGCAGGAGAACATCAGACACCGACCTCAGACAGACTTCAGACGATGGCGGGGTCATCACGGGTTGATGAAGTCCAGGATCATCTGGCACGGGCATACTAGTATGGCCTCACTCTCAGGCCTCGGGCGTAGCACAGGCTCAGCAGGAGAACATCAGACACCGGCCCAGGACGAATGTCAGACGATGGTGGGGTCATCACGGGTTGATGAAGTCCAGGGTCATCTGGCACGGGCATACTAGGACGGCCTCTCTCTCAGGCCTCAGGCGTAGCACAGGCTCAGCAGGAGAACATCAGACACCGACCCAGGACAGACGTCATCACAGGGTAGACCAAGGAGGAACCGGCAGGACATCGGAACATCAGGAACACGGACTGGATCTCAGGGACCAAGGAACACGGACAGGAAATCAGGAACACGGATTGGATCTCAGGGAGTCAGGAACACAGACAGGAACACGGACTGGATCTCAGGGAGTCAGGAACACGGACTGGATCTCAGGGACACAGGAACACGGACAGGAAATCAGAAACACGGATTGGATCTCAGGGAGTCAGGAACACAGACAGGAACACGGACTGGAACACAGGCATCGGACTCCGGACATCTGGCACCGATCGGCAGGCTCCGGACATCAGGTAGAGATGGATAGGATCCGGACATCTGGAAGTGGTCATCGGACATCGGATATCAGGCAGTGGTCATCAGACATCGGATATCAGGCAGTGGTCATCAGGGAGGAAACGGACAGGAACATCAGCATCGGACTCCGGACATCTGGCACCGATCAGCAGGCTCCGGACATCTGGCAACAATCGGCAGGACCCGGACATCAGGCAGGGAGGATAGGATCCGGACATCTGGAAGTGGTCGTCGGACATCGGACATCAGGGCATGGTCATCAGGCATAGGATCCGGACATCTGGCAGCGACCTGAAAAGGAACCCCAGCGGTCTGATGCAAGCCCCGCCAGGCTCAACGGGAGCTGGCCGGGGATTGCACAGAAGCTGAGCAAAGAGTAACAGAAACTCAGCACACACCGGATTCCTCCTTCCAAGATGAATTCAGGTTATATAGCAAGGATTCACAGTCACTGGCACAGGGTTCTGGACACAGCAGGATTTCAGGAACATAACACAGAGGACACAGTTCAGACAGTCAGGTACAGGATGCGATCCAAGATCATGGGTTCAGGTAATTAGACACAGCAGGAACAGGCCTGGATATACAGCCTCCAGGAACGGCGATCTGGGTAATCAGCCCCCAGCATAGGCGGAAACACTAGACACAGTTCAGACATTCAGGTACAGGATGCGATCCAGGATCAGGGATTCAGGTAATTAGACACAGCAGGAACAGGCCTGGATATACAGCCTCCAGGAACGGCGATCTGGGTAATCAGCCCCCAGCATAGGCGGAAACACAAGACACAGTTCAGACATTCAGGTACAGGATGCGATCCAGGATCAGGGGTTCAGGTAATTAGACACAGCAGGAACAGGCCTGGATATACAGCCTCCAGGAACGGCGATCTGGGTAATCAGCCCCCAGCATAGGTGGAAACACAAGACACAGTTCAGACATTCAGGTACAGGATGCGATCCAGGATCAGGGGTTCAGGTAATTAGACACAGCAGGAACAGGCCTGGATATACAGCCTCCAGGAACGGCGATCTGGGTAATCAGCCCCCAGCATAGGCGGAAACACAAGACACAGTTCAGACATTCAGGTACCGGGTTAGATCCAGGATCAGGGAACAAGACACAGCAGGAACAGGGAATCAGCTCTCCAGAGCTGATCAAATTCAGAGCAGGAGCTGAACACACAACCACATACGGCTAGGTTCAGGGATTCAATGTGGATTCCATGTGAAGCTCTGGCAACGCCCACTAGGGCTGGGGAACTTTATATATGAGCTGCTTCACAGCGATAGGCTGGAGCAGTAATTCTAGTAAACACCCAATCCACATAAAAGCAGGACAGGTGTGGGCCGCGCCCCCTATGCAGAGCCAGACAGCTCAACACAGAGGGAACCCAACAATGGCTGCTGCCACACACGTAGTAAGTCATGCACCACTGCAGAGGACTTTGCAAGCTACGGACGGCTTTTACAGCAGGTCAGGGACCGCACATGCGGGCGGTCATGCAAAGCAGCGGAGCCACTCACGCAAGTACGGGTACGCAGCAGAGCCGGGAACTGAGCAGCATCCATATAGGTAACAGACAACAGTATCCCAGCTGGTTAGGGGGAAAGGAGCAAAAGGGTTAATGCAAAAGACATGCAGAGTAACGCTGGAAAACAAAGTACAGAATACCAGCGTTACAATATTGTTGTATCATGATCAATTTTGCATCACTGCAGCTCTCCATGTGACATGGATTGGTTTGTAGAGTAGTACTATCAATTGTTTTGATTGGCCTGTAATCTACGGGGTATTGTCAAGAGGAAGATGAGAGACACCAGACCCAACAATGCAGACAAGCTGAAAGCTGCTATCAAAGCAACCTCAGCTTCCATAACACCTCAGCAGTGCCACAGGCTGATCGCCTCCATGCCACGCCGCTTAGATGCAGTAATTGATACCAAAGGAGCCCTGACCAAGTACTGAGTGCATTTACTGAACAGACATTTCAGTAGGCCAACATTTTGGATTTTTAAATACTTTTTCAAGCTGGTGTTATAAAGTATTCTAATTTACTGAGATAGTGACTTTTGGGATTTCATTGACTGTAAGCCATAATCATAAACATTAACAGAAATAAAGACTTGGAATAGATCACTCTGTTTGTAATGACTCTATATAATATATGAGTTTCACTTTTTGTATTGGAGAACTGAAATAAATTCACTTTTTGATGATATTCTAATTTTGTGAAATGCACCTGTAGGGAAGGGGAACAACCAGAAAAAAGGGGATGTTAATCAATGTGTGTCACATAATCAATAGGCATGTAAAAACATTATATACCAAAAAATGAATTCAAGGTATCACAGAATATACATATTGTAACCAGTTCAGGGGGTATATAGCTCTGGGATCGCCGTCTCGGGTAGACGGAGTGGCATAAAGAGTCCAATCACCGACAGCAGCACTGGCGCAAACTGGCGTCAACCAGCTTTTATTAAAGTCCACAGCAACAAAGCATAAAACAAAACCATAAAACAAAATCCTAAGCCTGGCAGGCTGCTAACTAGACACGGTTAGTTCCCTCACTACAGTGGTCTAGACTCTACCAGCCTGGCCACAACAACACAGATTTATAATTACCAGGACTTGGCTTGCAGGAGACTCCAGCAGCGTCTGAAGCCAGATTCAGACTGAGAGCTCTGTCTGTGTAACTCTACCACCTATTTCTGGCTGCTTAATTAGGCAGCTGTGTGTACTCAGGGTTGAGCTGCAAGCCTGTACTGGATGGGGAGTGGAGTGAACGTCGTACTGCCATCCTACCTTCACACCTATATTTCCTTATGCGACCCAGCTAAGAAACTGTTGTGAATGTGCTAGAAATGAATTCTGAGCAGAAGCTCCCTCTGGTGGTTACAAACAGTACTGAACTATTCAATGAAGATTGTGAAGATTGGCGATCAGGTGTTACTGACTGGTCTTATATAAGGGAGGTTCCCTCCCATCAGGGTTGCCGGTGATCAATTGTTCTGGTCTCATCTTTGATTCCTGTTCACTTTGAAGCTTGCTGTTTCGTGCCTGCATCTTCTGCTAACAGATAAGACATTTTCTTCTTTTAGTTTTTTGGTGCTTGCTTTTTGCATTTTGTCCTGCACTTCTGTGGGGGTCTGCCGGGTCCCCTCCGGGGGCTTGTGCTCCTCTCAGTTTAGTTCAGCCTCTGTTGTTTGTTCATTTGCCTTTTCCAGTTTTTTCAGTGGCTGCTGTTTAGTTTTGTTACACCAGAGAACTAATTTAGGTGGTAGAGGTCGTGTGATCTCAGGTGTTTTTGTAATTAGTAGAGTTGGTACTTTTTAGGGTTTTTTGGGATTGCAGTAAGTGTCCTTCTATCCTTTTCTATCTAGGAAGTTTGGGCCCCAACGTTTGCTCATACTATTTTCTGTGTCTGTATTTTCCTCTTGTCTAACCACCATTGCATGTTTGGGGGCTTTCTATGTTCTTTGGGGATCTGCTCCGGGGCAGATAGTTTTCCTCTTTCTGTCTTTAGGTGTAGTTAGCTTCTCAGGCTGTGACGAGGCGTCTAGGACCAACGTAGGTACGCTCCACGGCTGCCTTTAGTTGTGGTGGTTAGTCAGAGTACTGCAATCCAATAGATTCCAACCTCTCTGGTGTATTTCCTTTTTTGCCTGCTCTCCTCAGCTACCAAATCATAACAAGAAACCTGGGCGAGATATACACCCCTTCACTGTCTCACATATCCCCCCCCTCTTCTCCAGACAGGAGGGCTGGTTAACAACTCCAAAGAGACAGTGAACTCTGGACAAGGCATCGGCATTACCCTGTAACTTCCCAGGCCTATGCTCTACTGAGAAATGGTGCTTCATTAGAGAAGTCCGGCCGGGCAAGTCTGAAAACCTCTGCTGATTTTTCTGCAGAAATTCCCGTACTTCTTGTTTTTAGTGTACTGACAATGTCTCACCAACTATCCCAGGAGGTATAGGTGGTTTTAACCCTTTCTCTAATTTACCCGAGGCCAACAATGACTCTCTGTCCCTCCAGGACTTGATCAGGTTGATATGATAGACCTGGTAGGGCTTCCGTCTCCCTGGTTTATGTACAGTCATGGCCAAAAGTTTTGAGAATGACACAAATATTATATTTTCACATGATCTGCTGCCCTCTGGTTTTTATGTGTGTTTGACAGATGTTTTTATCACAGACAGAAATATAATAATTGCAAACATATGAGTAGCAAAAGCTTATATTGACAGTTAGAATGAGTTAATGCAGCAAGTCAATATTTGCAGTGTTGACCCTTCTTCTTCAGGACCTCTGCAATTCTCCCTGGCATGCTCTCAATCAACTTCTGGACCAAATCCTGACTGATAGCAGTCCATTCTTGCACAATCAATGCTTTCATTTTGTCAGAATGTTTAGGTTTTTGTTTGTCCACCCGTCTCTTGATGATTGACCACAAGTTCTCAATGGGATTAAGATCTGGGGAGTTTCCAGGCCATGGACCCAAAATCTCTATGTTTTGTTCCCTGAGCCATTTAGTTATCACCTTTGCTTTATGTCAAGGTGCTCCATCATGCTGGAAAAGGCATTGTTGATCGCCAAACTGCTCTTGGAGGGTTGGGAGAAGTTGCTCTTGGAGGACATTCTGGTACCATTCTTTATTCATGGCTGTGTTTTTAGGCAAAACTGTGAGAGAGCCGATTCCCTTGGCTGAGAAGCAACCCCACACATGAATGGTTTCAGGATGCTTAACAGTTGGCATGAGACAAGACTGGTGGTAGCGCTCACCTTGTCTTCTCCGAATGAGGCGTTTTCCTGATGTCCCAAACAATCGAAAAGGGGATTCATCAGAGAAAATAACTTTACCCCAGTCCTCAGCAGTCCACTGCCTGTACCTTTTGCAGAATATCAGTCTGTCTATGATGTTTTTTCTGGAGAGAAGTGGCTTCTTTGCTGAACTCCTTGAGACCAGGCCTTGCTCCAAGAGTCTCCGCCTCACAGTGCGTGCAGATGCATTCACACCTGCCTGCTGCCATTCCTGAGCAAGCTCTGCACTGCTGGTAGCCCGATCCCGCAGCTGAAACACTTTTAAGAGATGGTCCTGGCGCTTGCTGGTCTTTCTTGGGCGCCCTGAAGCCTTTTTGGCAACAATGGAACCTCTCTCCTTGAAGTTCTTGATGATGCGATAGATTGTTGACTGTGGTGCAATCTTTCTAGCTGCGATGCTCTTCCCTGTTAGGCCATTTTTGTGCATTGCAATGATGACTGCACGTGTTTCTTTAGAGATAACCATGGTTAACAGAAGAGAAACAATGATGCCAAGCACCAGCCTCCTTTTAAAGTGTCCAGTGGTGTCATTCTTACTTAATCATGACAGATTGATCTCCAGCCATGTCCTCATCAACACCCACACCTGTGTTAATGGAGCAATCACTGAAAAGAGGTTAGCTGGTCCTTTTAAGGCAGGGCTGCAATGATGTTGAAATGTGTTTTGGGGGATAAAGTTCATTTTCTAGCCAAATATTGACTTTGCAAGTAATTGCTGTTAAGCTGATCACTCTTTATAACATTCTGGAGTATATGCAAATTGCCATTAGAAAAAGTGAAGCAGTAGACTTTGTAAAAATTAATATTTGTGTCATTCTCAAAACTTTTGGCCATGACTGTACTTTGTAGGTGCCCTCGCTCACTTTCTGTACTATCTTGTAGGGGCCATGCCATTTGGTCAAAAACTTACTTTCCACCGTGGGAATTAGGATCAGGACCCGATCTCCGGGTTGAAAGTCCTAACTTTTGCTGACTGATATATATTCTGCTTTGAGCTGCTTGGGCTCTCTGCAGGTGATCCTTAACCAATGGCATAAGCTTAGTGACCCTATATAGCAGGTTATTGTTCATGGCAAAATGGGGAAACCGTTTATCAGAGCCGGGCTCTTGTGGGATCTCATTCAGAACAGTTATACTTTCCCTGGCATTTTTAAGAGTGGGGTCTCGCAACTGCTCACTCCCAAAATGGTCCCGGGACACAGGTAGGTCAGGGACATTCAGTTCCCGAGAACCACTCTCCTCTTTCCCCAACATCACCTGCAGAGGAAATTCATCCTTATCATTATTATCACATAAGTTCAACAACACACTAGCATTGTGTTCCGCCCCTATGGACTGCGCAACCTCAGTAGGAGCTTCATCACACTGTCCGGTTGAACCTTTTTTTTCCCAGAGACCCCAAAACAGGGAAAGTCACGACCCAATATGACTGGGTGCATCAGGTTCTTCACTACCCCCACTTCATACGAGATCCCCCCAAGTTTGGTGACGAAGTCCACGGAAGTCACCGGGTAGACTTTGGTATCTCCATGGATGCACACCACGCTCAGGTGTTTATCGGGGATGAAGTCCCTATCAGTCAGGCTGGCATGTACCAGAGTCACTCGACTCCCTGAGTCTAGGAGGGCTGGTACGGGGCAGCCATTTATAACCACCTGGGACACCTGTGGGCCAGTCTCCTCGGCTGGGGTGGCCACGAACACGGGTTCCGCGAGGAAAGAGAGGGACCTTCCAGCATCACAGTCCATAGGTTCCCCCACTAGTGGACAGTTGGCTGAAACATGACCCCGTTCACGACATCTCCAACACTGTCTCAGGTCTGACCTTTCTAGGCCTGGGGACTTCCGACAGGGAAGCATCCGCCATTGCCTCACACATGTCCCCTCGGGGCTGAGCCGGTCTATCAGCAGTCCCCCTGACCCCAACAGCTGGAACTCTCTTATCGCGAGGTGTCGGAGGCCGGGAACTCCGAAATGACGACCGCTCGGACGGCTGGGCACGGAGGTAGTCTTTGGTGGCGAAGTACCGCTCTATCAGGCTGACCAGTTGATTGGCGTCTTTGGGGTCTCCCTGTCTGACCCAGTGCTGCACCTCAGGAGGAAGGGCCCAGATGTACCAGTCCATCACAACTTTTTCGACCATTTGGGCAGGGTCGCTGACGTCAGGCTCCATCCACTTCTTTACCAGATAAATCAGGTCATACATTTGTGAGCGAGCAGGCTTATCCCAACTGTATCTCCAGTTATGGACTCTCCTGGCACGGACTGCAACCGTAACACCCAGCTGGGCAAGAATCTCTACTTTCAGCTTGGTATAGTCTCTGCTATCCTGCTCGCTAAGGTCAAAATAGGCCTTTTGAGGTTCCCCAGTCAGATAGGGTGCGACCACCATGGCCCATTCAGATGGTGGCAGATTCTCCTTCTTTGCCAGCCTTTCAAATATAGCGAGATATGCCTCCACATCGTCATGAGGGTCTGTTATACCGCCTTCTTTACCACGGACAACGCAGGTGACCTTGCGTCATCACTCTGGGACGAGGTGCTGAGAACCTGGCGTAGTGCTGCAATCTGCTCCATTAGCAATCGGTTAGTCTCCTGCTGTTGCACACTAACTTGCGCCATATGTTGAGCAGCGCCTCCATGCTGTCAGACTTGTCTGTCCCGGCACCAGCAGCCTTTACCCAGGACATGCACACTCCAAAGTCTTTTCTACAGCAAGTTCAGCTTTTTTTTTCTTTTTTTTCTGTGCAGACACTATTAGGGCTACTGTCTCTTTAAGGCTGCTTTGGACAGACTTTTTTTTTTCTTTGCTGCTGTTTTAGCTACTGTGCTGCCCGCATTCGAGCACCAATTGTAACCAGTTCAGGAGGTATATAGCTCTGGGATCGCCGTCTCGGATAGACGGAGTGGCATAAAGAGTCCAATCACCGACAGCAGCACTAGTGCAAACTGGCGTCAACCAGCTTTTATTAAAGTCCACAGCAACAAAACATAAAACAAAACCATAAAACAAAAACCTAAGCCTGGCAGGCTGCTAACTAGACACGGTTAGTTCCCTCACTACAGTGGTCTAGACTCTACCAGCCTGGCCACAACAACACAGATTTATAATTACCAGGACTTGGCTTGCAGGAGACTCCAGCAGCGTCTGAAGCCAGATTCAGACTGAGAGCTCTGTCTGTGTAACTCTACCACCTATTTCTGGCTGCTTAATTAGGCAGCTGTGTGTACTCAGGGTTGAGCTGCAAGCCTGTACTGGATGGGGAGTGGAGTGAACGTCGTACTGCCATCCTACCTTCACTCCTATATTTCCTTATGCGACCCAGCTAAGAAACCTGGGCGAGATATACACCCCGTCCAGTACGCACCCCTTCACTGTCTCACAGTATATTAAATATCATCAAATGTCTAAACATAAGCGTAGTGAAAATCCTGTTTTTAAAACCATGATGTATTTATTTGCATGTGTTTATGCCTCCAAAGCAAAAATAAGGTGCTACAGTGCATGAATACCTAGAATTAAAGGGGCTCCTAGCATATATAATGTGACTAAGTGATCCCAGTGGTATGTGATAAGGATAGGTGATGTCGATATTGTAAATATATATCTTGGTTGAAGCCAGAAGCTCAAGGTCAAACAAGGATGCGCAGGTCCTGGGACATGGGAGCCGGAGCAGAGGACATAATTGGGCGGTTGAGTGGTGAGCATGTCAGCATCCCTGCAGGAAAGGGGGAGGTACCAGGCTTGGATGCCAGCATTACAGCATCCCTCATCAGCTGCAAGTGGAGGAATTCAAAGTATCCCATGCTGCAGTTTGGATGCTACAAAGTTTTGTGCATCACTGCTTTTCACTGCTCATGCAGATGCTCCAACATATGCACCATGAAATTCCAGCAACATTGCAAATCATGTGGCACTCTGGCAGACTGTTCTGTTTGCAAAGCCAGGAGGGTGCACTTTGCCTCATAAGAATGGCTGAAATGAGCAGCCACATTCCTGGGTATAGCCACCACCTTCTTCAAGTAGGTATATTTCTGAAAGAAAAGTTGCACAATTAAATTCAGGACATGTGTCATGCATGGAGTCTGATTTACTTTTCCCGACTGTAAGGACAGCCAAAATTTTCTGGGCATTGTCGCTCATTACAATTTCCAGCTGCAGTTGACGGGAAGCCAGCTAGCGCAAGATTTGTTGCTTTATGCACAGCAACTTGTCCACTGTATGGCTTTGTCTCCCTTGCCTTAAAGCTGTAAACAGTTTTGAAACGTTCTACCTTGAATGGGCAAAAAGAATGAGGTCGGTGTGTTTAATCAGCGCTGTTGCTGTTGGGGATGGGTTGATGTAGGTTGAGTAGGAAACAAACGTAACACACAGTATCTTCCAGTGAGGCTGGGCACAAGCAATAATTTCTCAAAAGGCAGCTGCACCACCAGCAACTTGACCAGTTAGGAGTTTAGTTGGCACAAGTGGAAGACTAGGAGCGTATGCCTATCCGAAAAGGATATCTGCCGATACAGGAGGAGAAGGAGTTGTATTCAGGGAACGAAAAGAAGTAGAGCTGGATGACAATGATGGTTTTGATGACACCAACCAGGCACTACTTGAGGGTATGGGTATGGTCTGGCTGTCAGAAAGAGGAGTATGAGGAAAAAGGGGATAAGGATAACGTGAAGCTTGCTCTGATTACTATCCAACTTGCTTTTAAAACGAGCAGGTAATGTCGCTTCATCTGCTGATGGAGCACCACAGTTCCTAGTCTGTATGAATCGGGGCATCAATGGTTTATTTTGCTCTTTCAGAGCCTGCAGTGTGCCAAAAAAAATTGTCTGGCTGCAATGTGCAAAAAAATGCTCAGGCATGCTACTCGCCACCATCGCAACATGACCTTACAAGCTCCATGAACCCCCTTCCAGCAACAGTACGTGCGGTATCATCTGCTTCAAAACTCACTGCAGAAAAAGCTAATTTTGCCTCTAAGATACTTGTACTTTTATCCTGTGCTTTGTGTTGATGAGGCCAGCACCCTCCTCCTGTTATTACATCAACTCCTTGGATCTCCCGTCTATTTCCAGGTCTTGTCCACCACGGAATCATCATCATCATCGACATCGCTGATTCGTCTAACAGTCGCCTCTTTGTGGGAAGTAGCCTGAGCTCCTTGCCCTCCCACCTGTTTCCCATTTTGAGATTTGCAGTGACTCAGAGAGCTATTACCTTTCCACCCATTGCCAATACTCCTACCACCATGGCTCACAGAGCCAGCAACATGGCTTGACATTAGAATCGAGTCCTCCATCACCTCCAACCACATTTCATCCATTAAAGCTAACTGTTCATCTCTTACAATAGATCAGCTAGAAGGAGCTGTCCTGGTGTAATATCTTCTTTAGTGCTGCTGGTGTTGTGGAGTTGGAAACTATGGGGAAGATCAGAAACAGAATCCGACTAGACTGTTTCCGACGTACTCAATGCAAGGGTATTGCATGAGGCCGGAAACAGTCTAGATGGGTTTGTTTCTGATCTGGATATTACATGTTGTATACTTGCGCTGACGCCGGAGAATCCACAGAAGAAGAGTCTCTAGATCTTCACTGACCACTTTGTCAAATATCTCTATATCAGAGCTGAGACTTGGCAGTGGGACTTTATTTAAATTGCTGTACAAAGGTTTACTCAATATTCCCCTTCTTCCTCCATGAATCCATCTTTGGTCTACGTGTAGCCTCTGTAAATCATGCTTCTTGCAAATAAATGAACATCTTTCATTGCTGAGAGTATGTATGTATGTATAGGATTAGCGGGGGAAAAGTTAAATCTTTAGTCGGAGCATTTACCGATGCACTAGTTAGCTTGTGCATAGAAAGCTTATTTTTGTTTAAATGGTCACCTCTATGGCTTTGACTGGTACAGTCCTCTAGGTTATGATTTTTCTTCTTTCCTGCTTTATTTGCTCTTATTTTATATCTGTAGCTTCTCCCTTGCATACTCTTGTGTGGACGGTCTCTTGAGGAAACAGTGATCTCAGCTTATGAGCAGAGAGGTCACTGATGTTGTTCTAGAACATCTTCATTTTTCTGTCCTATAAATAATCTGCTAATTCCTGGTATAATTCTTTCTTTCCAATTCTCTTTGCAATTCATTTACCCCCGCCCCTCCCCCACTGAAATAAGTGTGCCAGTGTTAAAATTCACTAATTAGGTAGATAAACTGTATGAAACACTATGGTGCTATATCCTCCCATTGCTTTCTCATACTTTCTTCTGCCATCTTGTAAGGTAGGATGACCTGTATCCTTAGACCTCTTTTGCCAAAAAGTAATTTTGCACTGCAATTCAAGTCCACCAAAGCTTAGTATTTGTATGCCATAAATGTCCATACTTACACTTAAATCCATTCGTTAAGACTCCCAGAGTCCGTTAGTTTCAAAATCAAAGACTTGGCGCTAACC
>JARQOD010002883.1:0-57632 GCA_033576555.1 Oophaga sylvatica | reverse complement strand
CTCAGTGAGGTCCACACAGGGGCTGCTCCTCCTCATAAAGGTCAAAAAGGGGGGACAGTGCTCCCCTCAGTGGGGGTCCCCACAGGACAGTGTCCTCCCAGTAAAGGTCACACCCCAAGGGACGTGTTCCTCCTCATAAAGGTCACACAAAAGGGGACAGTGTTCCTCATTTGGGTCCACACGGGGGGACTGCCCTCCTCAGTGGGGGTACAACGGGGACAGTGCCCCTCCTCATGAGGGTAACCAGGGGACCGTGTCCTCTCTTTTGGGGGGTCACCACCGGGCATTTCCCTCCTCAGGAAGGTCACCACACGGGACAGTTTTCCCCCTCGTAAAGGTCAACACGGGGGACATGCCCTCCTCAGTGAAGGTCACACACGGGACGTGTCCTCAGTGAGGTCACACACAGGGGACAGGTTCCTCAGTAGCACAAGACATGCTCTCCTCGTGAAGGTCACACACAGGGACAGTGTCCCTCAGTGAGGTCACACAGGGACAGTGTCTCCAGTGAGGTCACACACAGGGACAGTGTCCTCTCGTGAGGCACACACAAGGGGACAGTGATCTCCTCATGAGGTCACACACGGGACAGTGTCTCTCAGTGAGGGTCCACAAGGGGACATGTCTCAGTGAGGTCACACACAGGGACGTGTCCTCCTCAGTGAGGTCACACACAGGGACAGTGTCCTCCTCAGTGAAGGTCACACACAGGGACAGTGTCTCCTCAGTGAGGTCACACACGGGACAGTGCTCTCAGTGAGGTCACACACAGGGACAGTGTCTCTCAGTGAGGTCCACAGGGACAGTGCTCTCCTCAGTGAAGGTCACACAGGGACAGTGCTCAGTGAGGCACACCGGGACAGTGTCTCTCAGTGAGTCACACAAGGACAGTGCCTCCTCAGTGAGGTCACACACAGGGACAGTGCTCTCCTCAGTGAGGTCACACACAGGGACAGTGTCTCTCAGTGAGGTCACACACGGGACAGTGTCCTCCTCAGTGAAGGTCACACACAGGGACAGTGTCTCTCAGTGAAGGTCACACACACAGGGACAGGTCCTCCTCAGTGAGGTCACACACAGGACAGTGCTCCTCCTCAGTGAGGTCACACACAGGGACAGTGCTCCTCTCATGAAGGTCACACACAGGGACAGTGCTCCTCCTCAGTGAGGGTCACACACAGGGACAGTGTCCTCCTCAGTGAGGTCACACACAGGGACAGTGTCCTCCTCAGTGAGGTCACACACAGGGACAGTGCTCCTCCTCAGTGAGGGTCACACACAGGGACAGTGTCCTCCTCAGTGAGGTCACACACAGGGACAGTGCTCCTCTCAGTGAGGTCACACACAGGGACAGTGCCTCTCAGTGAGGGTCACACACAGGGGACAGTGTCCTCCTCAGTGAAGGTCACACACAGGGACAGTGCTCTCAGTGAGGTCACACACAGGGACAGTGTCTACACAGGGACAGTGTCTCCTCAGTGAAGGTCACACAACGGGGACAGTGCTCTCTCAGTGAAGGTCACACACAGGGACAGTGTCCTCCTCAGTGAGGGTCACACACAGGGACAGTGCTCCTCCTCAGTGAAGGTCACAACAGGGGACAGTGCTCCTCCTCAGTGAGGGTCACACACAGGGGACAGTGCTCTCTCAGTGAGGTCACACACAGGGGACAGTGTCTCCTCAGTGAGGTCACACAAGGGGACAGTGTCCTCCTCAGTGAGGTCACACACAGGGACAGTGCTCCTCCTCAGTGAGGGTCACACACAGGGGACAGTGCTCCTCCTCAGTGAAGGTCACACACAGGGACAGTGATCTCTCAGTGAAGGTCACACACAGGGGACAGTGTCCTCCTCAGTGAAGGTCACACACAGGGGACAGTGTCCTCCTCAGTGAAGGTCACACACAGGGGACAGTGATCCTCTTCAGTGAGGGTCACACACAGGGACAGTGCTCCTCCTCAGTGAAGGTCACACACAGGGACAGTGCTCCTCCTCAGTGAAGGTCACACACACAGGGACAGTGATCCTCTCAGTGAAGGTCACACACAAGGGACAGTGATCCTCCTCAGTGAGGTCACAACACAGGGGACAGTGATCCTCCTCAGTGAAGGTCACACACAGGGGACAGTGCTCTTCCTCAGTGAGGGTCACACACAGGGGACAGTGTCCTCTCAGTGAAGGTCACCACACAGGGGACAGTGCTCTCTGGACGTCTCCTCGTGAGTCACAACAGGACATGCTTCCTCGGAGGTCACAACAGGGGCGGTCCTCTGGGCACACGGGACAGTCTCCCGTGAGTCACACCAGGCGTGCCTGTGAGTCACAACGGACAGTGTCTCTCGTGAAGGTCAACAGGACAGTCCTTGAGGGTCACAACAGGACAGTGCTCTCCTCTGAGTCACACACAGGAATGTCCCCAGTGAAGGCACACACGGCAGATCTCTCTGAGCACACACAGGACAGTGTCCCTCATGAGGTCACACCCAGGACAGTGATCTCCTCAGTGAGGTCACACACAGGGACAGTGCCTCCTCAGTGAGGTCACACACAGGGGACAGTGTCTCCAGTGAGGTCACACACGGACAGTGCTCTCCTCAGTGAGGTCACACAAAGGACAGTCCTCTAGTAAGGTCACCCGACAGGTCCTCCTCAGTGAGGTCACACCACAGGGACAGTGTCCTCCTCAGAGGTCACACACAGGACAGTGTCCTCCTCAGTGAGGTCACACACAGGGACAGTGTCCTCCTCATGAGTCACACAGGACAGTGTCCTCCTCATGAGGTCACACACAGGGACAGTGTCCTCCTCAGTGAGGTCACAACAGGGACAGTGTCTCCTCATGAGGTCACACACAGGACAGTGTCCCAGTAGGCACACACGGGACAGTTCCTCCTCATAAGGTCACACACGGCAGTGTCTCCTCGTGAGGGTCACACACAGGACAGTGCTCTCCTCAGTGAAGGTCACACACAGGACAGTGCTCCTCCTCAGTGAGGGTCACACACGGGACAGTGCTCCTCCTCAGTGAGGTCACACACGGACAGTGTCCTCTCAGTGAGGGTCACACACACAGGGACAGTGCTCCTCCTCAGTGAGGGTCACACACAGGGGACAGTCTCCTCAGTGAGGGTCACACACAGGACAGTGCCCTCAGTGAGGTCACACAACAGGGGACAGTGTCCTCCTCAGTGAAGGTCACACACAGGGAAGTTCTCTCAGTGAGGTCACACACAGGGACAGTGCTCAGTGAAGGCACCACAGGGACAGTGTCCTCTCGTGAAGGTCACACACAGGACAGTGATCCTTCAGTGAAGGTCACACACAGGGACAGTGATCCTCTCAGGAGGTCACCACGGCATGCTCTTCCTCAGTGAGGTCACACAAGGGACAGTGTCCTCTAGTAAAGGTCACACACGGACAGTGCTCCTCCTCAGTGAAGGTCACACAACAGGGGACAGGATCCTCCTCAGTGAAGGTCACACACAGGACAGTGCTCCTCCTCAGTGAGGTCACACACAGGGCAGTGTCCTCCTCAGTGAGGGACACAACAGGGGACAGTGCTCCTCCTCATGAAGGTCACACACACAGGGGACAGTGCTCCTCCTCATGAGGTCACACACACAGGGCAGTGATCCTCCTCAGTGAGGTCACACACAGGGACAGTGTCCTCCTCAGTGAGGTCACACACAGGGGACAGTGATCCTCCTCAGTGAAGGTCACACAACGGGACAGTGCTCTTCCTCAGTGAGGGTCACACACAGGGGACAGTGCTCCTCCTCAGTGAAGGTCACACACACAGGGGACAGTGCTCCTCCTCAGTGAGGGTCACACACACAGGGGACAGTGCTCCTCCTCAGTGAGGGTCACACACAGGGGACAGTGCTCCTCCTCAGTGAGGGTCACACACACAGGGGACAGTGCTCCTCCTCAGTGAGGGTCACACACACAGGGGACAGTACTCCTCCTCAGTGAGGGTCACACACAGGGGACAGTGCTCCTCAGTGAAGGTCACACACACAGGGGACAGTGATCCTCCTCAGTGAAGGTCACACACAGGGACAGTGATCCTCTTCAGTGAGGGTCACACACAGGGGACAGTGCTCCTCCTCAGTGAAGGTCACACACAGGAGACAGTGCTCCTCCTCAGTGAAGGTCACACACACAGGGGACAGTAATCCTCATCAGTGAAGGTCACACACACAGGGACAGTGATCCTCCTCAGTGAAGGTCACACACGGGACAGTGCTCTTCCTCAGTGAGGGTCACACACAGGGGACAGTGATCCTGCTCAGTAAAGGTCACACACGGGACAGTGCTCCTCTTCAGTGAAGGTCACACACACAGGGGACAGTGATCCTCCTCAGTGAAGGTCACTCACACAGGACAGTGCTCCTCCTCAGTGAAGGTCACACACACAGGGGACAGTGCTCCTCCTCAGTGAGGGTCACACACAGGGGACAGTGCTCCTCCTCAGTGAAGGTCACACACACAGGGGACAGTGCTCCTCCTCAGTGAGGGTCACACACACAGGGGACAGTGCTCCTCCTCAGTGAAGGTCACACACACAGGGGACAGTGATCCTCATCAGTGAAGGTCACACACACAGGGACAGTGATCCTCCTCAGTGAAGGTCACACACAGGGGACAGTGATCCTCCTCAGTGAAGGTCACACACGGGACAGTGCCTTCTCAGTGAGGGTCACACACAGGGGACAGTGATCCTGCTCAGTAAAGGTCACACACGGGACAGTGCTCCTCTCAGTGAAGGTCACACACACAGGGACAGTGATCCTCCTCAGTGAAGGTCACACACACAGGACAGTGCCTCCTCAGTGAAGGTCACACACACAGGGACAGTGCTCCTCCTCAGTGAGGGTCACACACGAGGACAGTGCTCCTCCTCAGTGAGGTCATACACACAGGGGACAGTGCTCCTCTCAGTGAGGGTCGCACCAACAGGGGACAGTGCTCCTCCTCAGTGACGGTCACACACGGGACAGTGTCCTCCTCAGTGAGGGTCACACACAGGGGACAGTGCTCCTCCTCAGTGAGGGTCACACACAGGGGACAGTGCTCCTCCTCAGTGAAGGTCACACAACAGGGGACAGTGTCCTCCTCAAAGACAGTCAGTGCTCCAAGGTCACACACAGGGACAGTGCTCCTCTCAGTGAAGGTCATAACAAGGGGACAGTGCTCCTCCTCAGTGAGGTCACACACAGGGGACAGTGCTCCTCAGTGAAGGTCACACACACAGGGACAGTGTCCTCCTCAGTGAAGGCCCACACACAGGGGGACAGTGATCCTCCTCAGTGAAGGTCACACACAGGGGACAGTGACCTCCTCAGTGAAGGTAAACCCACGGGACAGTGCTCCTCCTCAGTGGGGTCACACACAGGGGACAGTGATCCTCCTCAGTAAAGGTCTCACCACAGGACAGTGCTCCCTCAGTGAAGGTCACACCAGGGGACAGTGATCCTCCTCAGTGAAGGTCACACACAGGGGACAGTGCTCCTCCTCAGTGAAGGTCACACACGGGACAGTGCTCCTCCTCAGTGAGGGTCACACACATGGGACAATGCTCCTCCTCAGTGAGGGTCACACACACGGGGACAGTGCTCCTCCTCAGTGAAAGTCACACACAGGGGACAGTGCTCCTCCTCAGTGAGGGTCACACACACGGGACAGTGCTCCTCCTCAGTGAAGGTCACACACGGGACAGTGCTCCTCCTCAGTGAGGGTCACACACACAGGGGACAGTGATCCTTCTCAATGAGGGTCACACACACAGGGGACAGTGTTCCTCCTCAGTGAGGGTCACACACAGGAGACAGTGCTCCTCCTCAGTGAGGGTCACACACGGGACAGGGCTCCTCTTCAGTGAGGGTCACACACACGGGACAGTGCTCCTCCTCAGTGAGGGTCACACACAGGAGACAGTGCTCCTCCTCAGTGAGGTCACACACACGGGACAGGGCTCCTCTTCAGTGAGGGTCACACACACAGGGGACAGTGCTCCTCCTCAGTGAAGGTCACACACACAGGGGACAGTGCTCCTCCTCAGTGAGGGTCACACACACAGGGGACAGTGCTCCTCCTCAGTGAGGTTCACACACACAGGGGACAGTGCTCCTCCTCAGTGAAGGTCCACACGGGACAGTGCTTCTCCTCAGTGAGTGTCACACACAGGGGACAGTGCTCCTCCTCAGTGAGGTTCACACACACAGGGGACAGTGCTCCTCCTCATGAAGGTCACACCACAGGGGACAGTGCTTCTCCTCAGTGAGTGTCACACACAGGGGACAGTGCTCCTCCTCAGTGAGGGTCACACACACAGGGAACAGTGCTCCTCCTCAGTCATAGACACATCTCATGTGTCGATGTGTGGCCCAGCTGCGCTTGGTACACATGTCTCCAGGAGAGTGCACAGGTAAGGTAATTGTGAAGCCTGATATTCATTCACATCACACACTTCCAACACTGCCACCAGAGGGCAACTTAGACTATTTAAGTTAGTGTGACGTAGCAGTAGCCAGATCAGATTAGTTTCCTGTCTCAGGACAGAGCAGTTCAGTTCAGTCTGAGGGAGATTCAGACCAGTTTGCTGTCTCAGGACAGAGCAGTTCAGTCTAGGAGGGAGAGGAGAGAAGACTGATTCCTGACAGAGCTCAGGTAGTTCATTTTGTACTGAAGTGGAGGCTAGTACGAGTGGGAAGGAATCACTCTAGCCTAGTCAGAGCTACATTTGAATCTGAAGCTGTTACTCAGAACAAGCTGCCTGTGTTCCCTATGAACGTGGAAAGTAACTCTCAGAGCGAGCATGAAATCAGTTTGACAGAAGCTCCTGATAGCCACTCTGGACAGAGTCTTTGAAGGAAAGAAGGAAAGGGATTACGCAGTTATAACATCGAGGCAACTGAGAACAGGTCAGTGAGCTTGGAAGAACAACTGACAACTACACCTACTGTTACCCGTGCTTATGTTAAGGGCAAGAGCAGGGCGACAGGCGAGTGGAGAAACACGGACAAGTGACTCAGGTGACAGATCATCTTCACTTAATTAACCGGACACCGGGGTCCGAAGCATTGCTAGTACTTCACGTCTAGTAATAAGATACACCGGAATCCTTGCTGGACTTCAAGTCACAGAAGGTAGCCCTAAGCGTTGATACGTAACTGGAGTCAGAGAGAACAAGGACTTTTAGCTAGGCCAAGCTTAGAGGACTTTGTTCTTGCCAGCCTCTGAGCATCAGAGACAGAAAAGACTCTACCACAATGTCAGCCGGGCGAAGCTGCTATAGAAAGAGTTAAACTTGACTTCATGCAAGTTAGGACTCACATACACTTCAAGGAGAAAGGAGGCCTTAAACCTGCTCAGCAATTCCTTGAATGTGCATTCTCCAACCTGACCAGCTTCCCGGACATACCTGCCAACAACATCAGTAAAGGTATGGAAAGAGACTGAATTGTGTGTGACTGACTTATTCTGCAACACCATTGACTTTGAGGGAACAGTCCCACCTGTGGGGGACTTAACATCTAGCTGCCTAATAACATCCCCTCAGAAGATTAACACTGCAGCGCTGGTCTATCTGATCAGAAACCACAGGTGGCGTCACGAACTAATCTTTATAATCCCCTGTAAATATCCCCCATTGTATGAGCGCCCAGGGCCACGGACCGAGCTCTGCTGCCAGTGACATCCCCCATAGACTTCCATGGGCTCGGTGCAGAGTATCCCATAGCCCTGGTACCATGTGTGACTCATCTTTGGCGTCACGAACAGGATCCGAAGCTTACAATTTGTGAATCCTGTGTGCCTAATTGGACTGTTTTGTGTAAAAAGACTGTTTGCTATTTTTGTGATTTTTGGCGCCATTTTCCGCCATTTTGCCGCCATATTCGCGCCCTGAGGCGCTGGTGAAGAAGTGGGCATGCATTCGTGGGCGTGGAAAGTGATGGGCGCCCTCTCTAAATGCTACTATAATGTGAGAGCCTGCCCCACTGCTAAGGAGATCCGCCTCCTCTTCATTTTCTATGCCAAAAAGAGGAAGCGCAAATCCCACCTCCTCGGAAGAGACCAGATTGTTCCAGATGGAAAGCACAGTCTGGCTTGGAGAGAGATGGCGGAAGGACAGGAGACGCTGTGTGGAGGAGCGGCGGCGCGCTGGCCCCGTTCCCCAGAAAAGCTACTACCTGTGCCGGAGCCGTCCCCAGTTCGGGACACTAACCAAATCATGCTGGAGTTAGAGGAGGTGAATGCGGTGCTCAAGGAAATGATCCAGCGCCGTGAAGAAATGGACGAGACAGAGAGAAGCTGGCGTGCCCGGAAACAGCGGCTGCTGTGGGACGCAATGCTCTCTCCCCCAGAAGCGCAACCGTTACCTGTGCCACCACTGCAAGCGGCTGATGAAGAACCGGAGGCCGGCTCCAAAAGTGCTGATCCCGACTCCACCGATGACGCGGTGGGAGAGAAGGAGGCTGAGGAGGCCCTGCTTGTTCCGGAGTGCCAGCCCGGCCTGGAGGTCGCAGCGGAAAGCAGTCCCCCGGTAGGGACACCGGAGGGGACCCAGCCGTCAGTGATGGAGAACGACTGGGAAGAGATGGAGCAGCGACAGCAGCAGGTTAGTGCGTCCCCAACTGCGCCACTGCGCGCACCTGCATCGTGCTCTGCATCACAGCAGCAATGTGCACCAGTATCGCAACCTGCATCCTCCTCTGCACCAAGATCATATCCCGTCTCGTACCCTGCGACCCAACCTGCATCGCAACCCACGGTCGCTTCTGCATCGCAATCTGTGTCATACTCTGAGTCCTACTCCAAATTGCAAAAGTCTGATGCGACTTCAATGTAGTCACTAAGCAAGCCTGCTTCTTGTACAGCATCTTATGCTGCAGCAGCAACCCCTATGGAGCTGAATCTATATTCTGGAGAGGCACCAGTTGAGCCCCTAGTGGATTACACAAGAACTGTAGCTACGCAAACCTTGATTGCAGGCCATGACTTGTTTGTTATGCGTTCAAAAGAACACCGCGTCGTTCCAGCCCCAGGAGTGGAAGACGTCATTGAGATCTGCAAAAGAAAAGAAGACCAGTAGGACCCAGACAGGGTTTACTGCCACTGTAAAAAGTTGAAGAAGTTGAAAATTTTGCACTTTATTGATATGTATGAAAATGTTTACATAATTTGCTAAATGTGATGATGTTTGCATAGAATACCCCAGTTGGGTAAAGTGAGTTAATTGAAATGTGATTTCTTGAAAAGGTTTTATCAAAGGACTGCGTGGCTGTGGACTGTGCCAGCCCAAAAACTTTCATTGTAAATAGTTCGCACTTCGGTGCCCCATCTTGGTTTTACACAAAGCCTTACTACCTCTGAAGAAAAACCCGTATGGTGTGGCCTAGAGTGAGGTCTGCAGCTCAGAAGTCCTGCAGCCCACCCAGGACCCACGTGGGAGGTTTTTGGTGCGGGTCCTCCACAAGAATCTTGTCTTATATATTTATGTGAAAAAATGTTTTGATAATTTTCTACTGACCTATGTACAAATTGTAACGTTAAAGAGTCCTTACCTCCCGCAAGGATGAGTTATATGTTAAATGTTTATGTTATATGCAAAACAAAAATATTTTTCTTTTCTATTTCAGCCCGGGAGTGCTGAGTTTAACTAGGGGGGGATGTGTGGCCCACCTGCGCTTGGTACACATGTCTCCAGGAGAGTGCACAGATAAGGTAATTGTGAAGCCTGATATTCATTCACATCACACACTTCCAACACTGCCATCAGAGGGCAACTTAGACTATTTAAGTTAGTGTGACGTAGCAGTAGCCAGATCAGATTAGTTTCCTGTCTCAGGACAGAGCAGTTCAGTTCAGTCTGAGGGAGATTCAGACCAGTTTGCTGTCTCAGGACAGAGCAGTTCAGTCTAGGAGGGAGAGGAGAGAAGACTGATTCCTGACAGAGCTCAGGTAGTTCATTTGTACTGAAGTGGAGGCTAGTACGAGTGGGAAGGAATCACTCTAGCCTAGTCAGAGCTACATTTGAATCTGAAGCTGTTACTCAGAACAAGCTGCCTGTGTTCCCTATGAATGTGGAAAGTAACTCTCAGAGCGAGCATGAAATCAGTTTGACAGAAGTTCCTGATAGCCACTCTGGACAAAGTCTTTGAAGGAAAGAAGGAAAGGGATTACAGCAGTTATAACATCGAGGCAACTGAGAACAGGTCAGTGAGCTTGGAAGAACAACTGACAACTACACCTACTGTTACCCGTGCTTATGTTAAGGGCAAGAGCAGGGCGACAGGCGAGTGGAGAAAGACGGACAAGTGACTCAGGTGACAGATCATCTTCACTTAATTAACCGGACACCGGGGTCCGAAGCATTGCTAGTACTTCACGTCTAGTAATAAGATACACCGGAATCCTTGCTGGACTTCAAGTCACAGAAGGTAGCCCTAAGCGTTGATACGTAACTGGAGTCAGGGAGAACAAGGACTTTTAGCTAGGCCAAGTTTAGAGGACTTCGTTCTTGCCAGCCTCTGAGCATCAGAGACAGAAAAGACTCTACCACAATGTCAGCCGGGCGAAGCTGCTATAGAAAGAGTTAAACTTAACTTCATGCAAGTTAGGACTCACATACACTTCAAGGAGAAAGGAGGCCTTAATCCTGCTCAGCAATTCCTTGAATGTGCATTCTCCAACCTGACCAGCTTCCCGGGACATACCTGCCAACAACATCAGTAAAGGTATGGAAAGAGACTGAATTGTGTGTGACTGACTTATTCTGCAACACCATTGACTTTGAGGGAACAGTCCCACCTGTGGGGGACTTAACATCTGGCTGCCTAATAACATCCCCTCAGAAGATTAACACTGCAGCGCTGGTCTATCTGATCAGAAACCACAGGTGGCGTCACGAACTAATCTTTATAATCCCCTGTAAATATCCCCCATTGTATGAGCGCCCAGGGCCACGGACCGAGCTCTGCTGCCAGTGACATCCCCCATAGACTTCCATGGGCTCGGTGCCGAGTATCCCATAGCCCTGGTACCATGTGCGACTCATCTGCACCCAAAAGTCTCCATTGCCTAATAAGTGCAATGAATTAGAAGAATGCCAATGAATTTATCCTCGTGCAGGTACATTCAATTCGACAAAACATCGGATCACACTCGGACCAATGTTATTCAATGGGGTCGTGCACGCGTCCAATGTTTTCCTCCGGCCGCATCTGTCCAAGTTCTTGATTTGCATCCGTAAATCAGATCACAGTTGGCCGTGCAAGTCAATGGGTTCGTCACAGAAATCGGGCTGCGCTCGGATGGTGGTGCCCAAACTTGCAAGATTTCACCCCTAGGGCTGTAGGCACAAACATCAATATCATTATGGTCCATTATTTATCGATTAGTCGTAGGAAATACAACGTAGGCTCAAGGTCAGGACAAGTCTTTAAAGGGCTTGTCCACTGAAAACGTGACATTATAAGCATGCAGCACTCACGAGACATATCAGCGCTCACTAATGGTCTGCAATGCCCACATTTCCTTCAAATGAAACTCAGCCTTGTGTTAGTCAGTTAGCTGAACCTCTCTTGCCTCAGACTCGCTCCTCAGGCCAGGAGCCACTCTGTGGAAGCAACCTAGGGGACATCGTTGTAAACACAGATTCATAAACAAGGTGTGATGAGTGCTGTGCTGGAATTGCTGTCCTCATCTTTTTTTTTTGTACTGCTGAAAGCCCACAAAGCAAAGCCCCCTCCTTCTCTCTGCAGCTCTCATACTTCTCACCAACCCCCCCCAGCCTGCACTCAGGCAGTGTAATGTGAGCTGCCAGTGCTGGAAGTTTTCCCGCTTCACCGCAGGGGTCCCCCATTGTCAGCACATGTGCTGCTCCTACACTAGCAGCCATTTTGGAGACTGCATTCTGTTTTGGTTAATAACACGGTTGGAGTGTCCGCTAGAAACACGAAAGTACTGTTGTGAAACATGCGCCTGACAGGCAACGGTCCCGTGGTACTGGTAAACCCGTAACTCCAACAGAACCCGAGAAATGGAATTCTCGGATGCCCTATAAACTAGCCCACCCGCGTGTGGGCTCATTTGAACCGTCATTTCAAAGTAAGATCATTGATAGGTCTGCCATTCTTCTGCGAGGTTCTCAGGATGAGTTATGCTCCTGATAATCTTTCAGAACTCCAACCATACCTTTCAGCAAGAGGAGGACCCTGGTAACTCCACCCCGTTTATGAGGTCACGGCCACAGGTCTATAAGGTAGGGGCCAGGTATTCTGGCTCAGATCTGCCCTGGACACCAGACTTATAGCAGCTCTGTGATGCATTGTGATGTCTCCCCTCCCCCGACCGCATGGCTTGCCTACTATGATCTAAGAACTGTAAGTTGATCTTCCTTATGTTAACCCCTTTTATTTTCTAATTGTCTTGTACATAACTATATTGCCTCAGCTTGTTACATCTTTTTATATTGTATAAGCACTGCCTGTCTTTTTAGGAATAAACCTATAAATTTATTAGTTTGTTTCTCCTGCTCTATAAACGAATTTGCACGTGCCTGAAGCACTACGCTACTGTTTTGGGGTTGCTACGGACCCTCTTGATAAATTGTTCATCAAAAGCCGTAGCTGGTGGCAGCTAAAAGGAAGGGGTGTAAAGTGTTAATCTATTGGGTGACGCTGGCAGTGACGGAGCGGGGTTTATAAGAGTACTGCCTGGCTGCAGCCAGGAGTAATTATAATTCCCTCACTGCAGCGTGCCCAATAGCCAGCACACATCCAAGTGACCCGTCTGGCGACCAATTATCCTAGGTGCAGTTCCCTGACTGACCTGAGGGTAAGGGGGGCGCCAGAGAGCTGCAAGTTCCTAAGTGGAAGTGGGATAATTAAAAGTCCCTGCAGTTTACCGGGTCGGACGGCAGCAGCCGTCGTGTGTGTGCGCGTTTTCGTCACATTTGCGGCACGGAGGGATCACAGGCCGTGATACCCCGGGCTACCGTGTGGCGGACCATGTGCCCGTTCATCACATAAGGCTTTAAGGGTAAAGACTGGAGTTTCCTCTTGGATCTGTCAACCGGATTGGTTAGCGCCAAGTCTGTGATTTTGAACTAACGGACTCTGGGAATCTTAACGAATGGATTTAAAGTGTAAGTATGGACATTTATGGCATACAAATACTAAGCTTTGGTGGACTTGAATTGCAGTGCAAAATTACTTTTTGGCAAAAGAGGTCTAAGGATACAGGTCATCCTACCTTACAAGATGGCAGAAGAAAGTATGAGAAAGCAATGGGAGGATATAGCACCATAGTGTTTCATACAGTTTATCTACCTAATTAGTGAATTTTAACACTGGCACACTTATTTCAGTGGGGGAGGGGCGGGGGTAAATGAATTGCAAAGAGAATTGGAAAGAAATAAATTATACCAGGAATTAGCAGATTATTTATAGGACAGAAAAATGAAGATGTTCTAGAACAACATCAGTGACCTCTCTGCTCATAAGCTGAGATCACTGTTTCCTCAAGAGACCGTCCACACAAGAGTATGCAAGGGAGAAGCTACAGATATAAAATAAGAGCAAATAAAGCAGGAAAGAAGAAAAATCATAACCTAGAGGACTGTACCAGTCAAAGCCATAGAGGTGACCATTTAAACAAAAATAAGCTTTCTATGCACAAGCTAACTAGTGCATCGGTAAATGCTCCGACTAAAGATTTAACTTTTCCCCCGCTAATCCTATACATACATACATACTCTCAGCAATGAAAGATGTTTATTTATTTGCAAGAAGCATGATTTACAGAGGCTACACCGTAGACCAAAGATGGATTCATGGAGGAAGAAGGGGAATATTGAGTAAACCTTTGTACAGCAATTTAAATAAAGTCCCACTGCCAAGTCTCAGCTCTGATATAGAGATATTTGACAAAGTGGTCAGTGAAGATCTAGAGACTCTTCTTCTGTGGATTCTCCGGCGTCAGCGCAAGTATACAACATGTAATATCCAGATCAGAAACAGAACCCATCTAGACTGTTTCCGGCCTCATGCAATACCCTTGCATTGAGTACGTCGGAAACAGTCTAGTCGGATTCTGTTTCTGATCTTCCCCATAGTTTCCAACTCCACAACACCAGCAGCACTAAAGAAGATATTACACCAGGACAGCTCCTTCTAGCTGATCTATTGTAAGAGATGAACAGTTAGCTTTAATGGATGAAATGTGGTTGGAGGTGATGGAGGACTCGATTCTAATGTCAAGCCATGTTGCTGGCTCTGTGAGCCATGGTGGTAGGAGTATTGGCAATGGGTGGAAAGGTAATAGCTCTCTGAGTCACTGCAAATCTCAAAATGGGAAACAGGTGGGAGGGCAAGGAGCTCAGGCTACTTCCCACAAAGAGGCGACTGTTAGACGAATCAGCGATGTCGATGATGATGATGATTCCGTGGTGGACAAGACCTGGAAATAGACGGGAGATCCAAGGAGTTGATGTAATAACAGGAGGAGGGTGCTGGCCTCATCAACACAAAGCACAGGATAAAAGTACAAGTATCTTAGAGGCAAAATTAGCTTTTTCTGCAGTGAGTTTTGAAGCAGATGATACCGCACGTACTGTTGCTGGAAGGGGGTTCATGGAGCTTGTAAGGTCATGTTGCGATGGTGGCGAGTAGCATGCCTGAGCATTTTTTTGCACATTGCAGCCAGACAATTTTTTTGGCACACTGCAGGCTCTGAAAGAGCAAAATAAACCATTGATGCCCCGATTCATACAGACTAGGAACTGTGGTGCTCCATCAGCAGATGAAGCGACATTACCTGCTCGTTTTTGAAAAGCAAGTTGGATAGTAATCAGAGCAAGCTTCACGTTATCCTTATCCCCTTTTTCCTCATACTCCTCTTTCTGACAGCCAGACCATACCATACCCTCAAGTAGTGCCTGGTTGGTGTCATCAAAACCATCATTGTCATCCAGCTCTACTTCTTTTCGTTCCCTGAATACAACTCCTTCTCCTCCTGTATCGGCAGATATCCTTTTCGGATAGGCATACGCTCCTAGTCTTCCACTTGTGCCAACTAAACTCCTAACTGGTCAAGTTGCTGGTGGTGCAGCTGCCTTTTGAGAAATTATTGCTTGTGCCCAGCCTCACTGGAAGATACTGTGTGTTACGTTTGTTTCCTACTCAACCTACATCAACCCATCCCCAACAGCAACAGCGCTGATTAAACACACCGACCTCATTCTTTTTGCCCATTCAAGGTAGAACGTTTCAAAACTGTTTACAGCTTTAAGGCAAGGGAGACAAAAGCCATACAGTGGACAAGTTGCTGTGCATAAAGCAACAAATCTTGCGCTAGCTGGCTTCCCGTCAACTGCAGCTGGAAATTGTAATGAGCGACAATGCCCAGAAAATTTTGGCTGTCCTTACAGTCGGGAAAAGTAAATCAGACTCCATGCATGACACATGTCCTGAATTTAATTGTGCAACTTTTCTTTCAGAAATATACCTACTTGAAGAAGGTGGTGGCTATACCCAGGAATGTGGCTGCTCATTTCAGCCATTCTTATGAGG
Source organism: Oophaga sylvatica (assembly GCA_033576555.1). Taxonomy (NCBI): domain Eukaryota; kingdom Metazoa; phylum Chordata; class Amphibia; order Anura; family Dendrobatidae; genus Oophaga; species Oophaga sylvatica. The sequence continues at coordinate 42,058 of JARQOD010002883.1, read as the reverse complement.
CAAAGTGCACCCTCCTGGCTTTGCAAACAGAACAGTCTGCCAGAGTGCCACATGATTTGCAATGTTGCTGGAATTTCATGGTGCATATGTTGGAGCATCTGCATGAGCAGTGAAAAGCAGTGATGCACAAAACTTTGTAGCATCCAAACTGCAGCATGGGATACTTTGAATTCCTCCACTTGCAGCTGATGAGGGATGCTGTAATGCTGGCATCCAAGCCTGGTACCTCCCCTCTTTCCTGCAGGGATGCTGACATGCTCACCACCTCAACCGCCCAATTATGTCCTCTGCTCCGGCTCCCATGTCCCAGGACCTGCGCATCCTTGTTTGACCTTGAGCTTCTGGCTTCAACCAAGATATATATTTACAATATCGACATCACCTATCCTTATCACATACCACTGGGATCACTTAGCCACATTATATATGCTAGGAGCCCCTTTAATTCTAGGTATTCATGCACTGTAGCACCTTATTTTTGCTTTGAAAGCATAAACACATGCAAATAAATACATCATGGTTTTAAAAACAGGATTTTCACTACGCTTATGTTTAGACATTTGATGATATTTAATATACTGTGAGACAGTGAAGGGGTGCGTACTGGACGGGGTGTATATCTCGCCCAGGTTTCTTAGCTGGGTCGCATAAGGAAATATAGGAGTGAAGGTAGGATGGCAGTACGACGTTCACTCCACTCCCCATCCAGTACAGGCTTGCAGCTCAACCCTGAGTACACACAGCTGCCTAATTAAGCAGCCAGAAATAGGTGGTAGAGTTACACAGACAGAGCTCTCAGTCTGAATCTGGCTTCAGACGCTGCTGGAGTCTCCTGCAAGCCAAGTCCTGGTAATTATAAATCTGTGTTGTTGTGGCCAGGCTGGTAGAGTCTAGACCACGGTAGTGAGGGAACTAACCGTGTCTAGTTAGCAGCCTGCCAGGCTTAGGTTTTTGTTTTATGGTTTTGTTTTATGTTTTGTTGCTGTGGACTTTAATAAAAGCTGGTTGACGCCAGTTTGCACTAGTGCTGCTGTCGGTGATTGGACTCTTTATGCCACTCCGTCTATCCGAGACGGCGATCCCAGAGCTATATACCTCCTGAACTGGTTACAATTGGTGCTCGAATGCGGGCAGCACAGTAGCTAAAACAGCAGCAAAGAAAAAAAAAAGTCTGTCCAAAGCAGCCTTAAAGAGACAGTAGCCCTAATAGTGTCTGCACAGAAAAAAAAGAAAAAAAAAGCTGAACTTGCTGTAGAAAAGACTTTGGAGTGTGCATGTCCTGGGTAAAGGCTGCCGGTGCCGGGACAGACAAGTCTGACAGCATGGAGGCGCTGCTCAAACATATGGCGCAAGTTACTGTGCAACAGCAGGAGACTAACCGATTGCTAATGGAGCAGATTGCAGCACTACGCCAGGTTCTCAGCACCTCGTCCCAGAGTGATGACGCAAGGTCACCTGCGTTGTCCGCGGTAAAGAAGGCGGTATAACAGACCCTCATGACGATGTGGAGGCATATCTCGCTATATTTGAAAGGCTGGCAAAGAAGGAGAATCTGCCACCATCTGAATGGGCCATGGTGGTCGCACCCTATCTGACTGGGGAACCTCAAAAGGCCTATTTTGACCTTAGCGAGCAGGATAGCAGAGACTATACCAAGCTGAAAGTAGAGATTCTTGCCCAGCTGGGTGTTACGGTTGCAGTCCGTGCCAGGAGAGTCCATAACTGGAGATACAGTTGGGATAAGCCTGCTCGCTCACAAATGTATGACCTGATTTATCTGGTAAAGAAGTGGATGGAGCCTGACGTCAGCGACCCTGCCCAAATGGTCGAAAAAGTTGTGATGGACTGGTACATCTGGGCCCTTCCTCCTGAGGTGCAGCACTGGGTCAGACAGGGAGACCCCAAAGATGCCAATCAACTGGTCAGCCTGATAGAGCGGTACTTCGCCACCAAAGACTACCTCCGTGCCCAGCCGTCCGAGCGGTCGTCATTTCGGAGTTCCCGGCCTCCGACACCTCGCGATAAGAGAGTTCCAGCTGTTGGGGTCAGGGGGACTGCTGATAGACCGGCTCAGCCCGAGGGGACATGTGTGAGGCAATGGCGGATGCTTCCCTGTCGGAAGTCCCCAGGCCTAGAAAGGTCAGACCTGAGACAGTGTTGGAGATGTTGTGAACGGGGTCATGTTTCAGCCAACTGTCCACTAGTGGGGGAACCCATGGACTGTGATGCTGGAAGGTCCCTCTCTTTCCTCGCGGAACCCGTGTTCGTGGCCACCCCAGCCGAGGAGACTGGCCCACAGGTGTCCCAGGTGGTTATAAATGGCTGCCCGTACCAGCCCTCCTAGACTCAGGGAGTCGAGTGACTCTGGTACATGCCAGCCTGACTGATAGGGACTTCATCCCCGATAAACACCTGAGCGTGGTGTGCATCCATGGAGATACCAAAGTCTACCCGGTGACTTCCGTGGACTTCGTCACCAAACTTGGGGGGATCTCGTATGAAGTGGGGGTAGTGAAGAACCTGATGCACCCAGTCATATTGGGTCGTGACTTTCCCCTGTTTTGGGGTCTCTGGGAAAAAAAAGGTTCAACCGGACAGTGTGATGAAGCTCCTACTGAGGTTGCGCAGTCCATAGGGGCGGAACACAATGCTAGTGTGTTGTTGAACTTATGTGATAATAATGATAAGGATGAATTTCCTCTGCAGGTGATGTTGGGGAAAGAGGAGAGTGGTTCTCGGGAACTGAATGTCCCTGACCTACCTGTGTCCCGGGACCATTTTGGGAGTGAGCAGTTGCGAGACCCCACTCTTAAAAATGCCAGGGAAAGTATAACTGTTCTGAATGAGATCCCACAAGAGCCCGGCTCTGATAAACGGTTTCCCCATTTTGCCATGAACAATAACCTGCTATATAGGGTCACTAAGCTTATGCCATTGGTTAAGGATCACCTGCAGAGAGCCCAAGCAGCTCAAAGCAGAATATATATCAGTCAGCAAAAGTTAGGACTTTCAACCCCGGAGATCGGGTCCTGATCCTAATTCCCACGGTGGAAAGTAAGTTTTTGACCAAATGGCATGGCCCCTACAAGATAGTACAGAAAGTGAGCGAGGGCACCTACAAAGTACATAAACCAGGGAGACGGAAGCCCTACCAGGTCTATCATATCAACCTGATCAAGTCCTGGAGGGACAGAGAGTCATTGTTGGCCTCGGGTAAATTAGAGAAAGGGTTAAAACCACCTATACCTCCTGGGATAGTTGATGAGACATTGTCAGTACACTAAAAACAAGAAGTACGGGAATTTCTGCAGAAAAATCAGCAGAGGTTTTCAGACTTGCCCGGCCGGACTTCTCTAATGAAGCACCATTTCTCAGTAGAGCATAGGCCTGGGAAGTTACAGGGTAATGCCGATGCCTTGTCCAGAGTTCACTGTCTCTTTGGAGTTGTTAACCAGCCCTCCTGTCTGGAGAAGAGGGGGGGGATATGTGAGACAGTGAAGGGGTGTATATCTCGCCCAGGTTTCTTGTTATGATTTGGTAGCTGAGGAGAGCAGGCAAAAAAGGAAATACACCAGAGAGGTTGGAATCTATTGGATTGCAGTACCCTGACTAACCACCACAACTAAAGGCAGCCGTGGAGCGTACCTACGTTGGTCCTAGACGCCTCGTCACAGCCTGAGAAGCTAACTACACCTAAAGACAGAAAGAGGAAAACTATCTGCCCCGGAGCAGATCCCCAAAGAACATAGAAAGCCCCAAACATGCAATGGTGGTTAGACAAGAGGAAAATACAGACACAGAAAATAGTATGAGCAAACGTTGGGGCCCAAACTTCCTAGATAGAAAAGGATAGAAGGACACTTACTGCAATCCCAAAAAACCCTAAAAAGTACCAACTGTACTAATTACAAAAACACCTGAGATCACACGACCTCTACCACCTAAATTAGTTCTCTGGTGTAACAAAACTAAACAGCAGCCACTGAAAAAACTGGAAAAGGCAAATGAACAAACAACAGAGGCTGAACTAAACTGAGAGGAGCACAAGCCCCCGGAGGGGACCCGGCAGACCCCCACAGAAGTGCAGGACAAAATGCAAAAAGCAAGCACCAAAAAACTAAAAGAAGAAAATGTCTTATCTGTTAGCAGAAGATGCAGGCACGAAACAGCAAGCTTCAAAGTGAACAGGAATCAAAGATGAGACCAGAACAATTGATCACCGGCAACCCTGATGGGAGGGAACCTCCCTTATATAAGACCAGTCAGTAACACCTGATCGCCAATCTTCACAATCTTCATTGAATAGTTCAGTACTGTTTGTAACCACCAGAGGGAGCTTCTGCTCAGAATTCATTTCTAGCACATTCACAACAGTTTCTTAGCTGGGTCGCATAAGGAAATATAGGTGTGAAGGTAGGATGGCAGTACGACGTTCACTCCACTCCCCATCCAGTACAGGCTTGCAGCTCAACCCTGAGTACACACAGCTGCCTAATTAAGCAGCCAGAAATAGGTGGTAGAGTTACACAGACAGAGCTCTCAGTCTGAATCTGGCTTCAGACGCTGCTGGAGTCTCCTGCAAGCCAAGTCCTGGTAATTATAAATCTGTGTTGTTGTGGCCAGGCTGGTAGAGTCTAGACCACTGTAGTGAGGGAACTAACCGTGTCTAGTTAGCAGCCTGCCAGGCTTAGGATTTTGTTTTATGGTTTTGTTTTATGCTTTGTTGCTGTGGACTTTAATAAAAGCTGGTTGACGCCAGTTTGCGCCAGTGCTGCTGTCGGTGATTGGACTCTTTATGCCACTCCGTCTACCCGAGACGGCGATCCCAGAGCTATATACCCCCTGAACTGGTTACAATATGTATATTCTGTGATACCTTGAATTCATTTTTTGGTATATAATGTTTTTACATGCCTATTGATTATGTGACACACATTGATTAACATCCCCTTTTTTCTGGTTGTTCCCCTTCCCTACAGGTGCATTTCACAAAATTAGAATATCATCAAAAAGTGAATTTATTTCAGTTCTCCAATACAAAAAGTGAAACTCATATATTATATAGAGTCATTACAAACAGAGTGATCTATTCCAAGTCTTTATTTCTGTTAATGTTTATGATTATGGCTTACAGTCAATGAAATCCCAAAAGTCACTATCTCAGTAAATTAGAATACTTTATAACACCAGCTTGAAAAAGTATTTAAAAATCCAAAATGTTGGCCTACTGAAATGTCTGTTCAGTAAATGCACTCAGTACTTGGTCAGGGCTCCTTTGGTATCAATTACTGCATCTAAGCGGCGTGGCATGGAGGCGATCAGCCTGTGGCACTGCTGAGGTGTTATGGAAGCTGAGGTTGCTTTGATAGCAGCTTTCAGCTTGTCTGCATTGTTGGGTCTGGTGTTTCTCATCTTCTCTTGACAATACCCCGTAGATTACAGGCCAATCAAAACAATTGATAGTACTACTCTACAAACCAATCCATGTCACATGGAGAGCTGCAGTGATGCAAAATTGATCATGATACAACAATATTAGTCAATCTCCTAGTGTAAGAGGGTAAATAGTCATGTAGAGGAGATGTGCAGCCCATGTGATATATATAACATGTAACCATACAAATATGGATGGGGTAGTATGAATAGTATAGATAAATATTACCTGTTGGTGGTCTAGTGGTGGTCCCCGGTTCGCAGTGCGGCGCACACCCAACAAGGCAATGACTCTAAGCACAAAGCTAAAATAACTAAGGAGAGGCTTCGGAACAACTCTGTGACCACTCTTGACTGGCCCAGCCAATGCCCTAACCTAAACCCAATAGAGCATCTCTGGAGAGACCTGAAAATGGCTGTCCACCAATGTTCACCATCCAACCTGATTGAACTGGAGAGGATCTGCAAGGAAGAATGGCAGAGGATCCCCAAATCCAGGTGTGAAAAACTTGTTGCATCATTCCCAAGAAGATTCATGGCTGTACTAAATCAAAAGGGTGCTTTTACTCAATACTGAGCAAAGGGTCCGAATACTTATGACCATGTAATATTTAAGTTTTTCTTTTTTAATATATTAGCAAAAATTTCTACATTTCTGTTTTTTCAGTCACGATGGGGTGCAGAGTGTACATTAATGAGAAAAAAATGAACTTTTTTGAATTTACCAAATGGCTGCAATAAAACAAAGAGTGAAAAATTTAAACACACTAAAAAATGGAAAGGGGAAATAATGAACGTCAGCTCACCGAAATGCCTTGCACCTTGTTCATGAGTATCATCCGCGTGGAGCAATCCCAGTCTCAAACTCAGTTGATGAAGGAAAAAATAAAGGAAAGTTCTCCAGCGATGAAAGAATGGTCCCAATGAAGGGATAAAAACAATTTTTTATTTAAACCATTTAAAATTGTAAGCAACCAATATGGGTTACTGTACAGTACAGATGATGCACATATGAGAAACCTACACGTTTCAGCAATAAGTCTTACCATGACTAAGGCTTATTGCTGAAACGCGTAGGTTTCTCATATGTGCATCTGTCTCGACCCGCCACCACAATTGTGGGTTACCAGGGCAATGGGGTACTCAGAGCCGAGCCCATGGGAGTCTATGGGGATTGTCACAGGTAGCGGTGGCTCGGTCTGTGGCCCTGGCGGTCTGGCGTATGTTGGGGATATATTTACAGGGGATAGATTTATATACAGTTCGTGACGCCACCTGTAGTTCTCTGGTAATTTGTACCAGCGCTGCTGTAGAGCTCTGAGGGGATGGTGAGGCAGCTAGATGTCGGGTCCCCTACAGGTGGGACTTTTCCCTCAGGTCGGTAGTTAAAGCAGGGTTGTGCAGGCATGCAAGTAAATAACTCAGTCTCACACGGTCAGCGTCTTTCCATACCTTTACTTGTAAGATGGTAAGGCAGGTCCCAGGGAGGCTGATCCAAGGAGAATGTATTTCGAGATAGCAGCTGGACAAGTTAGGGGCCTCCTTTACTTTCACAACAATGAGTACAACCAGCATGAAGCGTAGTTCCCTCTATAACTCCAGCTATTCCAAAGCTGTACTGCCCAGTCAGTTTTGTGGTCGGAGCCTTCCTGTGAGAGAGCTGAATTCCTATCTTGCTGATCAGGCTCAAAGTCTTCACTCTCCTGACCCCAGTTACGTACCGACTATTTAGGGGCTGCTTACCGCGACCTAAGGTCCGATAAGCCTCTGGTTTTCTTACCACTAAGCGTGAAGCTTTAGTGATCCTTCGGTCCCCAGTGACCGGTAACAATGTGCAGGACTTCTTCAATCCAAAAGCACTTTTCAAATATTCCTTTCCACTGTGCCTTTCGCCTTGTCCGCGCTTGTAGCATAAACACTCACACTTGCAAAAAGTCATATAATCACTCTCTTCTTCTCTTCCTTCAGAGTTAGTTGACAGACTCTCAGTAATCCACTAGGCAGGAGCACGTCTCTGAACCTTTCACTGTCCTTGGGACAGGAGACTGAAGTATTTCTGTACTAAGCTCTTCTTTCTTTATCAATGTCTTCAAGTGAGGTACAGCTCTGACCAGGCTGAGGTGATCTATATCTCGCCCTTACTGGCCTCCACTTGCTGAACTGCTGATAGAACCAGGCTGGACTGCTTCCTCCCTCCAAGTCCCAGCTAGACTCCACACGTCTGCTCTGTCCGAGGACAGGAAACTGACTACTCTAATCACTCAACGAATACACCCTGACCACTCCCTCACAAGTGACTACACTACCCTAAGGGTGTGTCTAGTGTATGTTGAGTGAATGGGTATTGAGCATTGAACTGCTATCTCTCCACACATTCTCCAGGGTACTGCGTGTGCCTAACACCAGGGCTACACACATCATCTGTACAGTTACCCATATTGGTTGCTTACAATTTTAAATGGTTTAAATAAAAAATTGTTTTTATCCCTTCATTGGGACCATTTTTAATCGCTGGAGAACTTTCCTTTATTCTTTCCTTGAAAAATGTAAGAGGGTCTGAATACTTTCCGTACCCACTGTATGTGCCCTTTATGTCTCTTCCCATGACTATTTATTCCAATGATTTCTTAGTGATTTACTTTTTATCACCAGGTTAAACCCTCACATTTCCATTCATTTTTATTATAGTTGGGTTTACCCGCCATGGGCACTGAGTTTTTCTGCACCTTTAATCCAACTTGCCTTTCCTAATACCTTTTTTTGTGGACCCTGATTCATATATATTAATTGTATATTGTATATGTGTTTCTCATTTTAATTATTTCTTTTATTTCACTAACTGTGCAGGCACTCTTGCACACAGTACCAACCTTTTGCCATTCACTATCAATAAGGGCATTTTATATTATCTATATTGGTGTCCCTCTTCTTATTTCTGTGTCACAATACATGCCCAGTGTGTTTTTTGGTTCTCTGTAGGAGAGACTAGCCTAGGTGAAAGTAATTCCTCTCTACTATTAACACTGTCCGTATTCATGTCACGTGGAGATACCCGGTTCTCTGAGATGGTCTACTTAGATTCCGAAGCTGCTGGAAGCTTCATATAGCAGGCCGTGGTGGATCGCTAGCAGATTCCTGAAGATGCCGCCAGAGTCCTTTGATGGTGTAGTTTGTCATTGGAGGGGTTCTATCTGAAGCCACTCATTTTGTTGCCGAGTAGGTGGGGCTCCAGATGAGAATTCGATATATGTGTTGCCTAACCCTCCACATCTAATTTTCCTGGGTCTGCCATGGTTGCTTCTCCCTGAACTCATCCTTGACTGGAGATCTGGTAAAGTGCTTTGTTGGGGATAATCTTGCCACAAAAGGTGTCTTGTCTCTTAATGTCCAGTTCGACCACCAGTGACTCCATCTAGCCTGCCAGATCTGTTCCCGGGATCTTCATCCCCTCTAGGCCGTATCTATGCTCTGTCTTAGACTGAGACTCAAGCCTTTTCCAATTACTTTAAGGAGAATTCAGCAAGGGGTTTCGTCTAGAGGTTTTCCTCCAGCCAAATGGTAACCAGCGTAACTACTTGATTGGTGATCGTAAGTTTTTGGCGATTAGGATGCTTTAGTGTGTCAGTTCATCCATTCACCATTTACTCCAACAAAGAGGATGAGCCCAAACCTTCCAGGATGATTGCTGTGGCCCAAGTGAACTTATCTCGGATTTCCCCAGAGAAGGCTTTAGTGTCAGAATCGAGTAGGTTCTGCTGTGGGGTAACTCTTCTAAATAGGCTGACCATGTCCCACTTCTTCTGGAGATATTCCTTGTCGGCTTGCAGTAGAGAGGGTGTAAGGGGGGTTCTGTAACGCTGGTGTCCCTGCATGTTTCCTCCCCGCAGGGACACCAACATGCTCACTGCCTCGACCGCTCAGTTATGTCCTCTGCTCGGGCTCCTGTGTTACAGGACCTGTGTACACTGCACAGGTCTCCTGTCAGTGTGCTTAGGGCCTCTTAAAAGAGTAGCGCGCACTCCTGATGTGTCCCCAACCAATGACTGTGAGGCACTAAAGTATTTAAGCACCTTCCTCTTAAGGGAGGGGCCTAAGCAACATCTATGATTAGTTAAGTCTGCAACCTGGTAAGCCCTTGTCAGATCCCTGTTCCAGGTCTGTCGTCTGGTACCTTAACCTGAAGCCACTTTGTCTGTCTGTCAACCTGAAACTGCAAACGCCCTGTCAGTACCAGAACCTTGTTGGTTCCTAAACCTGAAACCACTATGTCGGTCCCTGAACCTGAAACCTCTCTGTTTGTACCTGAACCTGAAACCATGCTGTTGTTACCTGAACCTGAAGCCATCTTGTCAGTCCCTGAACTTGCAACCATTCTGTCGGTCCCTGAACTTGAAACCGCTTTTTCAGTACCTGAACCGAAAGCCGCTCTTTCAGTCCCTGAGCCTGAATCAGTCCCATCTGTTCATGAATCTGAACACCTTAACCTGAATCCGTCCTGTCTGAGTCTGAACCTGTTCCTCCTGAACCTGAATCTGTCCTGTCTGTACCTGAAACTGAATCTGTCTTGTCTGAACTTGAACCTGTTCCTAAGTCCAGAGCGTGTCTAGGCTGAACCAGCACCTGAACCTGTTACCCATTTTGTCAAAGTGTTCTGTGACCCATCTAGTCTGAATCAGCACCTGAACCTGTTACCCGTCTTGTCAAAGTGTTTCACAACGTGTCTAGTCTAAATCAGCACCTGAACGTGTTAACGGTCAAGTCAAAGTGTTCCGCGACCCGTCTAGTCTGAACCTGTTACACGTCTTGCCAAGTGTTCCAGAACCAGTCTAGTCTGAACCACCAACTGAATCTGTTACCCATCTTTTCAATTGTTCCATCTATTCTGAACCAGCACCTGTACATGTTAACCATCTTGTCTATTGTTCCAGGATTCGCACTGTCTGAGTCAGCAACAGTGTCCCTCCTGTGAAGAGTCCCTACCAGGATGGCACTGTGTGAACCAACACTAGTGTCCGTCCTGTCAAGAGTTCCAGGATCCGCGCTGTCTGAGCCAGCACCAGTGTCTGGTCTGTCAAGTGTTCCAGGACATGCACTTTCTGAACCAGCACCTTTGTCCGATATGTCAAGAGTCCCAGGATCTGCACTGTCAAAATCAGCACCAGTGTCTAGTCCTGTCTTGGACTTCGAGTACGTATCTGCGTTTCTGACCATTGTGGTCTAGTGTTGAGCGATACTGCTCGATATCTAAAAATATCGGATCGGAATGGTATCGCCGATATCACTAAATATCGTCGATATCCGATTCCGATACCGGAAGTCCAATGTAAGTCTATGGGAACAAAATATCGCAACTAAAAAAAACCTTTATTTCCTTGTAAACACTAAATATACACACATAGAATACATATATATATATATATATATATACATGTCATTGTGACATATATATATACATATATGTATAGTTTATACACTTCTACATAGTAAAATATCCTCTGATTCAATTGCCGGGTAAAGCCGGCTTCTGTGAAAAGACAGAAGCACCGACATGAAATGACACTTGGTGTACATAGGGTTAACCATGTCTTTTCATGTCCTTTGCTATCTGATTTGCACAAACAATTACATCAGTCTATGTGTGCAAAATTTCACACCTGTAGGGGTTAATTAAAGGTGTAAATTCGTTGTAAAAAAAAACGGACTTTTTTGCTACGAATTTACACCTTTAATTAACCCCTACAGGTGTGAAATTTTGCACACATAGACTGATGTAATTGTTTGTGCAAATCAGATAGCAAAGGACATGAAAAGACATGGTTAACCCTATGTACACCAAGTGTCATTTCATGTCGGGTTCTGCATTTTCACAAAAGCCTGCAATTGAATTAGCGGCTATTATACTATGTAGAAGTGTATGAACTATAAATATAAATATATATATATATATGTGTCACAAATTCAATGACATGTATATATATATATATATATATATATATATATATAGAGGTGTAAAATTGTTTAAAAAAAATGCGTGGGCTCCCGCCCTATTTTCGCAACCAGACAGACAAAGCCAGCGAATGGGGGCAGATAATAATAGCCCAGAGAGGGACCATTATTTTTGGCCCCCCCTGGCTACTAACATCTGCCCCCAGACACCCCAGAAAAGACAAATCTATAATTAGATTCGCCCTTTCTGGCACTTTGCCCGTCTATTCCCATTGCCCTGTAGCGGTGGCGAATGGGTTAATATGGGGTTAAAGCCACATTGCAATTGAAAGGTGACCTTAAGCCAGGTTAATAATTGAGAGCTGTCAATTAGACAACTATCAATTATTAATCCTATTGCATGAAATAAAAATAAAACACACACACTTTAATTAAAAATCATTTTAATGAAATAAAGACACATGTTTTTGACCATCTTTTATTTGACTGCAAAAACCATTTCCTGTAATAAAAATAAAATAAAAAAGCAAAATTAGTCTTACCTATCCCATGCACAGTCAGGTCCCACGGTGTAATCCTTCAGAAAGGGTTAATGTTTACTGCAGGGACCGCAGCTAATGCTGCAGCCTCACAGTAAACCCCCAAATGAATGAGTTCCTCTCCTGGCTGACAGGAGAGGAAGTGGAAAGCTTAATTGATTGCTTTCCACTTTCACTTCAGGTCAGCCAGGGACACCATCAGTGACGTCAGAGGGAACTGATTAACAAAAATAGGGGTTCCCTTCGAATAAAAAATGGCGTCGGGTCCCCCTATTTTTGTTAACCAGCCAGATGAAGCAGACCGCTGAGGCCTGGATTTTCAGGCTGTTAAGGAGCCAAGATCCATGGACCTTGCCAGCCTGATAATACCAGGCCACAGCAGTCTGCATATCTTGGCTGATTAACAAAAATAGGGGATCCCCTCGAAAAAAATTGGCGTGGGGTCCCCCCTATTTTTGTTAACCAGCCAGATGAAGCAGACCGCTGAGGCCTGGTTTTTCAGGCTGGTAAGGATCCAATATCCATGGACCTTGCAAGCCTGATAATACCAGGCCACAGCAGTCTGCTTAGCTTGGCTGGTTAACAAAAATAGGGGATCCCCTCGAAAAAAAAACGGCGTAGGGGTCCCCCTATTTTTGTTAACCAGCCAAGTAAAATGCAGACTGCTGCGGCCTGGTATTAAAAGACTGTCAAGGCCCATGGATTTTGGCCCTCAACAGCCTGATAATACCAGGCTACAGCAGCCCCACATTTGGCGCATCAAAAGATGTGCCAATTGTGGCACTTTACCCGGCTCTTCCCACTGCCCTGTAGCGGTGGCAAGTGGGGTAATAAGGGGTTAATGTCACCGTTGATTGCACGGTGACAATAAGCCCGGTTAATAATGGAGAGGTGTCAATAAGACACCGATCCATTATTAATCCCAAAGTTATTAAATGCATAAAAAAAAAGACAAAGCAAGAAAAAAGTCTTTTAATGAAATAAAAGAGACAACACAGTTTTCATTTCTTTTATTGTACTCTCATTCCTGCGACGCCATCGATCTCCTGTAAAAAAAGAAAAAAAACAAACCAACAGTATACCACCTGTCCGACGCAGTCCATAGTAACGACTGTCCCATGACGATCCAGCTCTGCTACATCGCAATGACAGGCAGAGCCTGTCATCGCGACGCAGCACAGCTGATTACCTGCTTCCCCGGCGGTGACGTCATCGGACTGACTGCTTTACGGCCGGGATTACCCAGCAGTCACTGCAGTTATCGCGAGAAACTGCATGTGACCGCCGGGGAAAGATGATGGCGGCCATGAAGCAGTCCAGCCCGTGACCGCCGGAGATCTTCTGCCAGGTAAGTGCCGCTGACTCCTGACAGACCCGACCGACGGACACTGACAGTGACAGACCCGACCGACGGACACTGACAGTGACAGTGACAATCTCGATTCCGGTATCCGATATGACGAAAATATCGGTACTCGGAATCGAAAGCCCGATACAGCTAATATCGGCCGATACCCGATATTTGCAGTATCGTATCGCTCAACACTATTGTGGTCAGCTGCTGCAGTACTGGTGACTGCTGACTGCTCTGGAGTAGTATATGGTGGCTACCTGCACCTCTAGCCTTACTCCACCATCAGGGATTCTAGTGAAAATCAGGTAGCCACCTAGCCACGACCCTTCAGGGTAAGCTTAGCCCATAGCTTAGTGGGTCCTTGATCCACCAGTGTGACAGATGATTGTCGTGTTTTGAAGCCCTTTGAAGAGTTCACAAAACTTGTCAATAGCGACAACTATAGAATCAACTTTTCCTGGAAAAAACATCAGAATGCAAGAGGGGATAGAGGAGGAACAGAAATTTGTACATGTTCATTGCCACTCTGTCTGTTAGGGAGCCCTAAGGTCGCCTGCCGACTGAATGACTGAAAAGCATAACCCCTCTGTGATCCCCGCAGATCCAATGCTGCCGTTTTATTGCCAGGGTTAGGGCTTAAAGGGAATCTGTAAGTAGCATCAACCTTCCAAAACAGTCTACATGGGTATGCAGGTCATAGAGTGTGGAATAATATTTATACTTTGATATCAGTGATCAATGTCTTATTCTCGAGAATTCCATGTTTTTCTTGATATGTAAATGAGCTAAGACTAATGATCAGGACACAGATCACTCTAAAAATCTGCCTCCAAAGCTTACTTTAAATGAAAGTGGGTGTTACCAGTGTGAGACATGTACATCAGTAGAAGAGACTGTCAGTTATTATGTGTCTCACACAGGAAAAGCCCATTTTCATTTTAAATAAGCTCCGGAGACAGATGCTCAGGGAGATCTTTTTCCAGTCCATAGATTTTAACTTATCGTCTGCAACAGAGGTAGTTCTTGGTTTATTTTCCTCATTAGGGCTCATACTCACTTGAGCTGAAAACGGATGATTTTCAGCCGATAAAAAATCGGATTCAAATCGGACCAATGTTACTCAATAGGTGACATCTCATTTGCGATTTTTTTCTCAGCCGAAATCGGTGTAAGAAAAAAATCGCAGCATGCTGCGATTTGATGCGATTTTGGCATGATAATCGCCAATGCAAGTCAATGGGTGCGAGAAATCATCGCACAGCACTCGCACCATGCGAGTGCTGTCCGATTTATACGCATTGGTGTCCTTTGAAAAGCCGGCAATTCATCCCTGGCTACTGTAAAATCCCACTGACAGCTCACAAAACACTAGATACATACACATAGAATACATATATAAATATACAGTACAGACCAAAAGTTTGGACACACCTTCTCATTCAAAGATTTTTCTGTATTTTCATGACTATGAAAATTGTAGAATCACACTGAAGGCATCAAAACTATGAATTAACACATGTAGAATTATACATGCAAAAAAGTGTGAAACAACTGAAAATATGTCTTATATTCTAGGTTCTTCAAAGTAGCCACCTTTTGCTTTGATTACTGCTTTGCACGCAGAAAAGGTGAACGGTGGACTCTACATGCCTGGTTCCCACCATGAAGCATGGAGGAGGTGGTGTGATGGTGTGGGGGTGCTTTGCTGGTGACACTGTTGGGATTTATTCAAAATTGAAGCGGTGAGCGGTCCAGCTCACCCCAAACCATCTCGATTGGGTTCAGGTCTGGTGACTATGGAGGCCAGGTCATCTGGTGTAGCACCCCAACACTCTCCTTCTTCGGTCAAATAGCCCTTACACAGTCTGGAGGTGTGTTTGGGGTCATTGCCCTGTTGAAAAATAAATGATGGTCCAACTAAACGCAAACCGGATGGAATAGCATGCTGCTGCAAGATGCTGTGGTTTCCATTCTGGTTCACTATGCCTTCAATTTTGAATAAATCCCCAACAGTGTCACCAGCAAAGCACCCCCACACCATCACACCACCTCCTCCATGCTTCATGGTGGGAACCAGGCATGTAGAGTCCATCCGTTCACCTTTTCTGCGTGCAAAGCAGTAATCAAAGCAAAAGGTGGCTACTTTGAAGAATCTAGAATATGAGACATATTTTCAGTTGTTTCACACTTTTTTGTAAAGTGTAATGTATAATTCCACATGTTAATTCATAGTTTTGATGCCTTCAGTGTGATTCTACAATTTTCATAGCCATGAAAATACAGAAAAATCTTTGAATGAGAAGGTGTATCCAAACTTTTGGTCTGTACTGTATATATATATATATATATATATATATACATGTCATTGTGACACATATATATGTATATATATATATATTTTATAGTTCATACACTTCTACATAGTATAAATGCCGTTAATTCAATTACCGGCTTTTGTGAAATTACAGAACCCGACATGAAATGACACATGGTTTACATACAGTTAACCATGTCATTTCATGTAGTTTGATATATGGTTTTCACTAACAATTACATGAGTGGCTGTGTGCAAAATTTCACACATGTAGGGGTTAATTAAAGGTGTAAATTCATTGAAAAAAATGCGTGGGCTCTCGCCATATTTTCTCAACCAGACAGACAAAGCAAGCGAGTGGGGTCAGATAATAATAGCCCAGGGAGGGTGCATTTATTTAGTGCCCCCCCGGCTACTAACATCTGCCCCCAGACACCCCAAAAAAGGCAAATCTATAATTAAATTCGCCCTTTCTGGCACTTTGCCCGTCTATTCCCATTGCCCTGTAGCGGTGGCGAATGGGTTAATAATGGGTTAAAGCCACCTTGCTATTGAAAGGTGACTGTAAGCCAGGTTAATAATTGAGAGTTGTCAATTTGATAACTATCAATTATTAATCCTATTGTATGAAAGGAAAAAAACACACACATTAATTATTAATCCTTTTAATGAAATAAAGACACAGTTTTGGACCATATTTTATTGCTCAGCTGTAATCCCCTGAATGAATCAGTTCCTCTCCCGGGACAGGAGAGGAAGTGATTAGTGTGTGAAGCTTAATTGATTGCTTCCCACTTTCACTTCAGGTCAGGTCAGGGTGTTACAGCAGGCATTCATTCAGGGTGTTACAGCTCAGCAGGCAGCATTAGCTGCCTGCTAGCTGTAACCTGTTAACCCTTTCTGATGGATTACAGCGTGGGACCTGACTGTGCATCGGATAGGTAAGAATCATTTTGCTTTTTATTTTATTTTTATTACAGGAAATGGTTTTAGCAGGAAAATAAAAGATGGTCAAAAACTGTTTGCTTATTTCATTAAAATGATTTTTTATTAAAGTGTGTGTGTTTGATTTTTCTTTCATACAATAGGATTAATAATTGATAGTTGTCTAATTGACAGCTCTCAATTATTAACCTGGCTTACAGTCACCTTTCAATAGCAAGGTTGCTTTAACCCATTATTAACCCATTCGCCACCGCTACAGGCAATGGGAATAGACGGGCAAAGTGCCAGAAAGGGCGAATTTAATTATAGATTTGCCTTTTCTGGGGTGTCTGGGGGCAGATGTTAGTAGCCAGGGGGGGCACTAAATAAATGCACCCTCCCTGGGCTATTATTATCTGCCCCCACTCGCTTGCTTTGTCTGTCTGGTTGAGAAAATAGGGCGGGAGCCCATGCATTTTTTTTCAACAAATTTACACCTTTAATTAACCCCTACATGTGTGAAATTTTGCACACAGCCACTCATGTTTGTGAAAACCATATATCAAAATACATGAAATGATATGGTTAACTGTATGTAAACCATGTGTCATTTCATGTCGGGTTCTGTAATTTCACAAAAGCCAGTAATTGAATTAGCGGCTATTACAGTATGTAGAAGTGTATCAACTATAAATATATGTATTATATATATATATATATATATATATATATATGTCACAATGATATATATATATATATATATATTATTTCTATGTGTGTATATGTATTGTTTCTATTCTTTATTAAAGCTGTCAGTGTGATTTTACAGTATAGCCCGGGATGAATTAGCGGCTATTATACTATGTAGAAGTGTATGACCTATATATATATATATATATATATATATAACAGTGCCTACAAGTAGTATTCAACCCCCTGCAGATTTAGCTGGTTTGATAACATGCAAATAAGTTAGAGCCTTCAAACTGCAAACGAGAGTAGGATTTATTAACAGAAGCATAAATCTTAGAAAACAAAAAGTTATGTTGCTCAGTTGAATTTTAATAATTTTTAAACATAAAAGTGTGGGTCGATTATTATACAACCCCTATGTTTAATATTTCGTGGAATAACCCTTGTTTGCAATTACAGCTAATAATCGTCTTTTATAAGACCTGATCAGGCCGGCACAGGTCTGTGGAGTTATCTTGGCCCACTCCTCCATGCAGATCTTCTCCAAGTTATCTAGGTTCTTTGGGTGTCTCATGTGGACTTTAATCTTGAGCTCCTTCCACAAGTTTTCAATTGGGTTAAGGTCAGGAGACTGACTAGGCCACTCCAACACCTTGACTTTTTCCCTCTTGAACCAGGCCTTGGTTTTCTTGGCTGTGTGCTTTGGGTCGTTGTCTTGTTGGAAGATGAAATTACGACCCATCTTAAGATCCTTGATGGAGGAGCGGAGGTTTTGGCCAAAATCTCCAGGTAGGCCGTGCTATCCATCCTCCCATGGATGCGGACCAGATGGCCAGGCCCCTTGGCTGAGAAACAGCCCCACAGCATGATGCTGCCACCACCATGCTTGACTGTAGGGATGGTATTCTTGGGGTCGTATGCAGTGCCATCCAGTCTCCAAACGTCACGTGTGTGGTTGGCACCAAAGATCTCGATCTTGGTCTCATCAGACCATAGAACCTTGAACCAGTCTGTCTCAGAGTCCTCCAAGTGATCATGAGCAAACTGTAGACGAGCCTTGACATGACGCTTTGAAAGTAAAGGTACCTTACGGGCTCGTCTGGAACGGAGACCATTGCGGTGGAGTACGTTACTTATGGTATTGACTGAAACCAATGTCCCCACTGCCATGAGATCTTCCCGGAGCTCCTTCCTTGTTGTCCTTGGGTTAGCCTTGACTCTTCGGACAAGCCTGGCCTCAGCACGGGAGGAAACTTTCAAAGGCTGTCCAGGCCGTGGAAGGCTAACAGTAGTTCCATAAGCCTTCCACTTACGGATGATGCTCCCAACAGTGGAGACAGGTAGGGCCAACTCCTTGGAAAGGGTTTTTGTACCCCTTGCCAGCCTTGTGACCCTCCACGATCTTGTCTCTGATGGCCTTGGAATGCTCCTTTGTCTTTCCCATGTTGACCATGTATGAGTGCTGTTCACAAGTTTGGGGAGGGTCTTAAATAGTCAGAAAAGGCTGGCAAAAGAGATCATTAATCCACACATGTGAAGCTCATTATTCTTGGTGCCTGAACTACTTCTTAATACTTTAGGGGGACCAAACAGAATTCTTGTGGTTTGAGGGGTTGAATAATAAATGACACTCTGAATTAACTTTTAACGTTTTTAAAAAAAAAAAAAAAAATTAAAACAAAAATTTTTGCTGCAGTGCATTTCCCACTTCCAGGCTGATCTACAGTACAAATGTCACAATGCCAAGTTAATTCCGCATGTGTCAACCAGCTAAATCTGCAGGGGGTTGAATACTACTTGTAGGCACTGTATATATATATATATATATATAATATATATATAATTTATTTGCTTTTTGTGTACATTTTTTTTTGACAATGTGATTTTTACATGAATTTTGACATAGAGAGAACTGCTCTATGTAAAACGTCATGTTAAAATCGCATTGCATACAGATGGAAAACGGATGGAAAACAGATGGTGCGATTAAAAATCCCATACAAATCGCATGACAATCGCATGACAATTGCATATATTCGGACCGTTTTTTCCATCCAGAAAACGGACCGTTTTTTTTTCCACAAATGGGTATGAGCCCTTGGAGCCAGTTTCATGACTGAATGATTTACTGAGCTTCATGTCTTAAAGCAATGATGGACTGACATTTCTCTCAGGTTCTTGCCATATACCTGCTTAGAACAGTTGTGGAATAGGGATACTGTACAGAACTACACCAAACCTGCCTCTACAAAACACACTTGATATTCGCAAACACGTAAGGGAAGATGATTCCACAAATGAACTCTTGATGAAGCATAAATCTTCAAGGGAAGCCATTCCAAGTGCATATCTGATTAAACTGCATAAGAGAATGCCACGAATAGAACAATCTGCGATGCGCCTTGCTTTCTAAAACCTTGCGATCTAAAATCTAGCAACTAAAGAATCGGACATCATCACTTCTGATTTCAATGCAGACCACCAGAGCAACATATTTTTACATCTTGGCTATAATCCACTAAGTCTTTGTGCGCAGCGCAAGCGCATACACATGCAAAAACGCATGCAAATGCGTTTTTTATACGCATCATCGTACGCATGACGACAAAAAAACGCAGCGTTTGCATGCGTTTTTGCATGAGCTTGCGGTTTTTTATGCGCATGCGTTCTCTAGGTGTCATATTTCACATTAGGAAAATCCTTGAAACAGACTCCAACAATGGGACATGGGAATTCTTTATATAGACCCTGTTACAGCTGAATTCTTCAGATTTTGCTGCTGTTTCCTGTGTCACCATGGATCTGCGTTGGGAGAGTTTTCGCTTCAACTTGGATCTGGACATCGCGCTGTCTCAGGCTTTTGCATTTGCTTGCCAGCAAGAAAGGCAGAGAGAGAGAAAGCGAAGACGGCAGCGGCGGCGTTTTTGGAGACATCCGATTATTGAAGTCAGGGATAGACGTGGAGCGTACCACACCCTCTACAGTGAGCTCCAGGCAAACCCGGTCGAAATTTATTGACTATACCCGGATGTCCCAAGAAAGCTTCATGGATTTGCTTGGTCGTGTTTAAGGAGCCATCTGGAGACAGGACACACAGCTCCGTCGTGCGATTCCTCCTGAGGAAAGGCACCTGGTCACATTACGGTACATAATATTTAAAAAACAATGCCTGCATAATTGTTTTTGTTCTGCCATGTACTAATCCAAAGCCTGCAGAATTATTGTTCTGCCATGTAGTAAACAAAAGCCTGCAGAATTATTGTTATGACATGTACTAATATTTTTTTCATTTCAGTGTTTTGCAAAACCCTAGACATAAATATGAATTTTTTTCTTTCTCTGTTTGGCAGATTGCTGGCTACTGGAGAGAGTCTGTCATCACTCCACTTTCAGTACCGGCTTGGAATCTCCACCTTGTCGGGAATAGTTGCGGACACCTGCCGGGCTTTGTGGGACGTTCTGTGTCCAGAATTTATGCCCCTGCCCACCGCAGAAAACTGCATTGAAATAGCTGAACAATTCTTGACAGTCTGCAGTTTCCCCAACAGTTTGGAAGCGGTGGATGGGAAACACATCAGGATAACCAAACCCGCAAGAAGTGGATCGGAGTACTATAACTATAAAAAGTACTTTTCTACAGTACTTATGGCCATTGCGGATGCAGACTATCGGTTTGTTGCGGTGGACATTGTGGCATTTGGTCGGGGCAATGACTCCCAGACTTTTAAGAACTCGAACATGTGCCAAAGGTTGTATGGCAACTATTTTAATTTCCCCCTGCCACGGCCTCTTCCCCACACCGAAGGTCCGTCACTGCCATTTGTGATGGTTGAGGATGAGGCCTTTCAAATGTGCCAAAACCTGCTGAAACCCTACTCCAGCCGGGACTTGGACCACACGAGAAAAATATTTAATTACAGACTCACAAGGGCACGAAGAACTGTAGAGTGTGCCTTTGGGATTCTTGTGTCCAGATGGCGCATTCTCGGCACAGCCATACATCTTAAACTTGAAACAGTGGATGAGGTGGTGAAAGCGTGTGTGGTTCTTCACAATTTTATGGCTAAAGAGCTCCCTCACTTTGAACTAGACGAACCAGCTGCCAATCCATTGGCTAATTTTACTCAGCACCCTCTCAGGTCATCAGTTGAAGTTAGCCAAATGAGGGACCAATTTGCTGCACACTTTATCTCAGGTGTAGGCCTTGTGGCATGGCAAGATCAAATGGTGTAAAAGTGTTTTCTTGTGTGTATGAAAATAAAAACCTGTTTTGATACCTGTACCGAGTGCACTCTGTCTTTATACACTCCAATACAATAATCACCTGCCCAGGTGTCCAGTGAATTCAGGATGCTGTGTTTTGTGCATCCTGACTGACTTTACTAGGACATCTGACCAGGTGAGTCTAGATATAAAAGTTGTGGTTAATTACAAGGTATATCTAGAATCCTCTGGCCTTGTGTCACAAACAGTGAACTGATGATGGCCAAAACACATCATCCTCAATTCACTCTTTATGATACCTGGCAAGGTGAGAATAGATATGCCTTGCACTCAACACCATCCTCTATTCAGTCTAACCAATATTAGCAGACTGAAGAGACTGGTGTTGAAAATACAAGTCATATATTTGTGTTTTTTTGACAACACATAGCTCCAGAACTGACACAAGAAACATGTGTCAGTACTGGAGCTATGTGGTGGCAAAAAACACAATGTGTACGGCGCAGTGTGTGTAGGCAGCGAAAGACACAATTAAACTAGTTGGGGAAAACCAAATGACATTTATTTAAAAACACAAAAAAAAAATTACTGGGAGCGACGTTTGGGGAAAGATGGTGGGAACTTGGGGGTGTGGAGGGACGAGGAATGGCTTAATGAAGGCGACGAAGGGTTTCTAGGGGAAGGGGTGATGAAAGTTGTGGGAGAAGAGAGCAGGTCAGACACAGTGGGAGGTGAGGGGGGAGGGAGTATAATAGTTTTTCTTTTTTTGTGGCCACTTTTATGGCTTCTGCGGCCCGTCGGCATGGTGTCCTTCCTGGAGCGCCTGGTGCTGGTGGACTCCCTGGAGCTGGGGATCTCCTGGAGCTGGGGGACCTCCTGGAGCTGGGGGACAGCCTGGCAGGATCCTGAAGCTGCTGCGGCATGCTGGTGGTGATTGAGATCCTGCCAGGGTCCGTGGTCCTGAATAAGGAATGTGGGTCCCCCAGCTGCTGCTCAGTGGTGGCGGTGGTGGTGGCGGTCCATGCAGGGGTGGAGGTCCAAGCAGTAGCAGCGCTTGGCATGGTGGTGGCAGGGGGAGTGTCCAGCTGCACTCGGCCTTGGTGTGGTGTAGTGGTGTCGGGCATGGCTTGGAATGCAGGTGGCCATGCAGTGGTATGCAGCAGAATTTGGTAGTGAGGTGAAGCGAGTCAGTGGTGGCACAGTTGGAAATGCCACCACTGGCTGCTGCGCGCACTGACTCTGCTGCATAGCCTGCATGTAAGCAGTTTTGCAGGCCTGCATCACATTCAGCTGGAGATCAGGACTAAGGTGTTCCGCCATGCCCCGTTCAATTTGGTGAAAGAAATGGTGCGCTGGTCTGTTGAGGTCGGCTTCCAGACGTCAAGGCGAAGGTTGACAGCCTGGAAGTGTGTTTCCATTTGGGTAAAACTGCTTTCCAGTCTGTGGCTCAGCGCCTTGAGGCCATTCTGAAAGACAGAGCTCAAGTGAAGGTACTCGGGCATTACGGTCCTGTCCGAGGCCTTCTGTCGCTGGGGGAAGTGCCCGCAAAACCAGTGGCAGAGACCTGTGACAGGGGAACACCTGATGGACCAGCTTCCTGGTCTCCAGCTGTCTGTGGTGCCGACCCACAAGCTGCTTCTTGGGTGCTGGATGGCTGGGATGGGTCCGAGGCAGCTCGCTGAAGGACATGCATGATACTAATGTTTTTCTTTTCTTTTCACAGCACCTGGAGCAGCACCCTGCAACCTGGTCCTGGAGCGGTAATTGTAAAATGTATTGTAAAATAGTCAATGCTTCTGTGAATAGAAAAACACAGAATACACACAATACAATACAACAACAAAATACTTACGCTCTGGTGGCAAGGAGCGGTCTTAAGAAGGCCAACACCCGATGGTAGCAGTATTTTGTTGAGGTCCTTGCTGCAGCACCACTGGTAACCCGGTTCTCCTGTCTCAGGTCCCTGTTGAAGCAGTCCTTCATCGAGCACCAACGGGTTCTGACTTTGTTCACTGTGGAAAAAAAATAAAAAATTAGACAATGCACTGTAGGCCGGGATCACATAACTGTGTGTGATGATAGAAACTCACCGGAGTTACTAGCATCACACACAGTTATGTGATCCCAGCCAAGGTCACTGCCGCATCACACAGCATTGAAATACTTACGAAATTCCTTGCGGACCCTGGGAGAGGTGTTGTACCAGCCATCCATCAGCGCTGCGGCCACCTCATTCCAGAGTCGCCGGAT
The DNA here is from genome assembly GCA_033576555.1 of Oophaga sylvatica. Lineage (NCBI taxonomy): Eukaryota > Metazoa > Chordata > Amphibia > Anura > Dendrobatidae > Oophaga > Oophaga sylvatica. Next base: position 18,381 of record JARQOD010002883.1, on the reverse strand, counting down.
CACCACGTTGTCACAGTACAGTGGATCACGGCTGTCCCACAACGAGACTCGCTCCTGGACTAAACGGATGAGGGCGTCATTGTGCAGAGCGAGTTCTTCATCCCGTTGTGGAGTCTAGAAAAGAAAGAAAAACATTAATCTTGGAAAGATTTGGAAATGAAAAAGATAGAAAACAAGACAAAATAGAAGCAAGATTGAATAGGAAATACAGACAAGAAAAAAGTCAGGGAAAAAAAAGTACAATCAGTCAGTCTATACTAACCTGCCGTCTCCCAGCCTGCACACGGACTGGCTGCTCCCGTTCTTCCTCCGCTGCTGTGGACGATGAGGTGTGAAAAAGAAAAAAAATAATTTGCCACATGTGTATATGCAACAGCAAATACTTACCAATCACTAGGGAAGGAAGGTACTCACTTCACTATCTACTTGTGCCAGTTCACAAGGGGCCGGCTGGTACTCGTCTCCAGAAGACATGCTGCAATAAAAAAAGAGACATCTACTATATAATCGTCTAATTCTGTCTGTCTGTAATGGAAATCCTGCATCGCTGATTGGTCGCGCCCAGCCGGACGCGAACAATCAGCGAGAGGCGCAATCCGGCCGCGAATTGGCGCAGGATTTGAACCACGCATGCCACCCCTATCGTCGGGAGATCAGCTGCGCTAGCTGCTGATCTCCCTACGGTGGCTTCGAGTCATCTCCTGCCGCATGGAGGTCAGCGGCGATGCAGCCGGGAGATGACTGGCGCCAGCCGGTCATCTCCCGATTGCTCGCAGCGGTAGTGCCCCGACCAGAGACCTCCACTTATACCCCAGCAGCAGCCTCCATGTACACCCCACCAGCAGCAGCCTCTATATACCCCAGCAGCAGCAGCCTCCACATATACCCCAGCAGCAGCAGCCTCCACATATACCCCAGCAGCAGCAGCCTCCACATGTACCCCAGCAGCAGCAGCCTCCACATATACCCCAGCAGCAGCCTCCACATATACTCCAGCAGCAGCCTCCACATATACCCCAGCAGCAGCCTCCACATACATCCTAGCAGCAGCCTCTATATACACCCCAGCAGCCTCTATATAAACCCCAGCAGCAGCCTCTATATACACCGCAGCAGCCTCTATATACACCCAACCAGCCTCTATATACACCCCAGCAGCCTCTATATACACCCCAGAAGCCTCTATATACACCCCAGCAGCAGCCTCTATATACACCCCAGCAGCCTCTATATACACCCAGCAGCCTCCATATACACCCCAGAAGCCTCTATATACACCCCAGCAGCAGCAACCTCTATATACACCCCAGCAGCCTCTATATACACCCCAGCAGCCTCGTATTTTGATGATCTGTTTAATAATTTCGTTCAGTTGTATTAAGTTCTATGAGCAATAACATTTAATGATAATGCATATATTTTACCCGGAAAATCCTGTGTAGTTGACTCGCACCACAATTGTGGATACCAGGGCTATGGGGTACTCGGTACCGAGCCCATAGAAGTCTATGGGAGTTGTCACTGGCAGCGGGGCTCGGTCCGTGGCCCTGGCGGTCATGCAATGGGGGATATTTACAGGGGATTTGTAGGTAGTTCGTGACGCCACCTGTGGTATCTGATCAATTGGACCAGCGCTGCTATAAGGACCTTCACAGGGGATGTTATGGGGCAGCTGGGTGGTAAGTCTCCCACAGGTGAGACGGGTCCCTGGAAGTCTATGGTGGTGATGCAGGGTGTAGTTAAGAATTCAGTCACACACAATGCAGCTTCTTTTCATACCTTTACTTGAAGGTGTTTCAGGTAGATCCCGGGAAGCTGGTCGGGGTGGAGAATGCACATTTGGGTAACCGCTGAGCAGGTTAGAGGCCTCCTTAACTTCAAATGTATCTGAGTCCAAACTTGCGTGAAGCGAAGTTAACTCTGCAATCTCCAGCTTTCTCAATAGCTGCGAAGCCCGGCCGACATTGTGGTGGAGCCTTCTATGTCTCTGTTTAACAGATGTTGAGAGAACTAAGTCCTTACTTTTGTCTGCGCTTGACTCAAAGTCCCCGTTCTCCCTGACTCCGGTTACGTATCGACGCTTAGGGCTGCTCTCTGCGACCTGTAGTCCAGATGCCTCCGGTTTTCTTGTTACTAAGCTTGAAACTCTAGCAACGCTTCGGACCCCGGTGTCCGGTGATTCAGTGCAGGTAGTCTTATACCTAATGCACTAGTCTCTATCTTCTCCACTGCGCCCTTCGCCCTGCTTCCCGCTCTTAACATAAGCACTTGTAGCTTTTGATGGAAATGTCAGCTTTCTTCTAGAGCTCACTGAATAGCTCTCAGTATCCTCCAAGTCCAGACTGGACTGAGACTGAACTGCACTGTCCTCAGACAGGAAACAGACTGAGGGATGACTCACTCCTGAGCCACCCGGAGCTTGACTAAAACCAAAACTGAACTGATCTCTACTGTCCTAAGACAGGAAGCTTGAATCACTGACTGACTAATCTTGCTACGTGTCACTCCCTTTTATACCCCTGATGGGTGTGTCTGAAAGTGTGAGTGAAGTGAATGGATATCAAGCGTTGCGGTTACCTTCCTGTGCATTCTCCTGGATAATGTGTGCCTTACATAGCTGGGCCACACATCCCCCCTTGGTTAAACACAGCACTCCCGGGCTGTAAAAGAGAAAAAGAAAACATTTTTTTGTTTTGCATTAAACATAACATTTTTAACTCTTCCCATCCGGGAGGTGAGGAATCTTGAACGTTACAATTTGTACATTAGAAAAAATACAAAAGTATCAAAGTATCAAAACATTCTCATTATACAAGACAAATTCTTGTGGAGGACCCGCACCAAAAACCTCCCACGTAGGTCCTGGGTGGGCTGCAGGACTTCTGACTGCAGACCTCACTCTAGGCCCACCATACGGGTTTTTTCTTCAGAGGTAGATAGTAATGGTTTCGTGTAAAACCAAGATATAGCACCGTAGTGCAAACTATTTACATATAAGTTCTTGGGCTGGCACAGTCCACAGCCACGCAGTCCATTGGCATGGTTAAAACACATTTCAAATAATTACATTATACTTTAACTCTTATTAAAGTGCAAATCTTGTAAAACTTTATACAATTTGTCAGATGCAATAAACCCTGTCTGGGTCTGGCTAGACTAGTTTACTAGGACTACTCTTGATAACGAATAGGTAATCTTCCTTTAGTGATACGTTCTGACCTACGTGGGGTAGCGTCATGTATAGTAGTCTCTAGCCTATCTGTTCTGCGTAACGGCAAACTATAGATACGACTCCACCTCTCTAGGGACCTGGCAAGCATGCTAGCGACTGGGCGAGGCGGTACTGCTTCACCAGGGGACTCCACTTCTTGTGGTGCTGCTTCTTGCGGTTCCGCTTCTTGGGATCCCAATGGTTGAGGGTCTGCCGGAATAGGTCCTTCTGGAACTGGCTCAACTGGCACAATTGGTATGACTGGATGTAGAGACTCTTCTTGTGGTTGATAAAACTGCAGCACAGGAATGGTTACAGCATCTCCCAATCTGGGCCAATCCGCAGGTAAATCTGCCAAATCCGTGTGTATGACCGCTTCATCACTCTCTTCCTGATTGACAACAGGGTTTTCTTCACGGATCTTTAATGGGCCAGGACACAACTTTAAATGATCTCTAGACACAGTTGCCGTCGTTTTTCCTCCATCCTTACTAATGGCACAGACCTCTCTGTTATCAAAATTGGAATTTTGCACGACATATGGCTCCTGTTCCCACTGATCATCCAACTTGTGCATTCTTCTTTTCCTTTTGAGCACCATTTCTCCAGGCATAAAAGGCGTAGCGGGAGCATTTTGTTATAGTTCTTCTCTTGCTTTTCTCTTACTTTGTTGAGACTGTCTTCTACGCAGGCTTGTACTCTCTTGTACTGTTCCTGTCGAGTTGTGTCCCAATCTTCAGCACTGTCATCAGCCTCTGGTTCTACCACACCAAGTTCCAAATCCATTGGCAGCCTCCCGGGTCTTGCTCTCATAAGGTAGGCTGGAGTGCAGTTGGTGGAACTTACTGGTATGTGGTTGTACAAGTCAACCAGGTCAGGTAACAAGTCTGGCCACCGATTTCTTTCTTCCAGGGGTACAGTTTTCAGTAAATCCATGACAATGTGATTCATCTTTTCACAAAGGCCATTGGTCTGAGGGTGGTACGGTGTTGTTCTGATCTTTTTACACCCGTACAAGTGACAGAATTCCTTAAACAGTTCAGCTTCGAATGCAGGACCTCGATCAGTCAGTACCTGCTCCGGATATCCGTGTGGTCTGCAGAAACTTGCTTGGAAGGTTTTTGCTGCTGTCTCTGCTGTCATATCTTTGACAGGGGCGACCACCAGAAATTTGGAATAGTGATCCACCATGGTCAGGGCATATGAGTATCCTGACCTGCTTGGGGACAACTTGACGTGATCCAATGCCACAATCTCCAAGGGACGAGTCGTCCGGATAGGCTGCAGGGGTGCTCTCTGACTATGATAGTCTTTTCGTCTGAGTCCACAGGGTCCACAGTTCCGGCACCACTTCTCGATGGAGCTGCGCATCCCTACCCAGTAGAACCGACACCTCAACAGGGTCTCCAGCTTTTTCCAGCCAAAGTGTCCCGCTTGATCGTGGTAGGCTTCTAACACCATTTGGATGTCTGCTCTGGGAACCACTATCTGCCAAACCATTTCATGGGTCCTTGGGTCGACGTATCTCCTGCACAACTTCTCACGGTATATGAACAACCGGCTTCTCTCGTTCCACAGGAGCTTTGCTGGTACGGGTGCGTCTTTCTCCAAGGAGGAACCTTCCTGTCTTATCAGCTCCTTGACACGGCTGACCACTGGATCGCTGTCCTGAGTTTCCTTCCAGCTGTGATGAGGTAAAGGGTTCAACATCTCACCACACCGCTTTCTGTAGACTCGTTGCTCTTGGACCATCCCATTTCTGTGGAACACAGGTAGCTCGATTTCTTCCAGATCATCTGATTCTTCCTCCGTGTCGGATTCATGCGGCATTCTGGACAAGGCGTCCGCGTTAGCATTTTTACGGCCCGCTCTGTACTTGATGGTAAACTGATAGTTTGACAGCCGAGCCATCCAACGTTGCTCCATGGCTCCCAGCTTGGCTGTTTCAAGGTGCGTCAAGGGGTTGTTGTCTGTGTACGCAGTGAACTTGTTGGAGGCAAGGTAATGTTTGAATCTTTCGGTAATGGCCCAGACCAGCGCCAGAAACTCCAGTTTGAAGCTGCTATAGTTTTCCGGGTTCCTCTCAGTTGGCCTGAGTTTTCTGCTGGCATATGCGATGACTTTTTCTTGGCCGTTCTGCTTCTGACTGAGGACAGCTCCTAATCCTTCATTACTGGCATCTGTGTATAGCAGGAACGGTTGGCTGTAATCTGGGTAGGCTAAGATTTCATCGCCTGTCAGAATCTCTTTCATCTCTTTGAATGCCTCAGCTTGTTCTTTACCCCAATTGAATGGAGGGTTTCTACTCTTGAGAGGTTGTCCTACCAGGAGGTCCTGTAAAGGCGCCGCTTTCTTGGTGTAATCTTTTACAAACTCCTGTAGTAACCTGTTAGTCCCAGGAACTGACGCACCTCCTTTAGATTCTTCGGCTCCGGCCATTTCTGGATGGCTGTGACCTTCTCGGGGTCCGGCGCTACTCCTTCGGAACTGACAATATGTCCCAAGTACTGTACCTTCCGTTTGAGCAGATGGCATTTAGAGGGCTTCAGTTTCATCCCATACTTGGACAGTGACTCGAATACCTCTGCCAGGTGCTTCAGATGATCTTCATATGTCTTGGAGTACACAATTACGTCGTCCAGGTACAGCAGCACAGTTTCGAAGTTGAGATGTCCCAGGCAGCTCTCCATCACCCTCTGGAATGTTCCTGGGGCACTGCTGAGTCCAAACGGCATTCTGTCAAACTCGCAGAGTCCCATTGGGGTGGTGAAAGCAGTTTTCTCCCGATCCTCCTCAGCCACAGCTACTTGCCAGTACCCACTAGTAAGGTCGAGGGTAGAAAAGTAGTTAGCCGTTTTCAGAGCAGCTAAGGATTCCTCTATGCGTGGTAATGGGTATGCATCTTTATGTGTTATGCGATTTACTTGTCTGTAATCTACACACATTCTCATGCTACCATCCTTTTTCTTAACTAGAACTAGAGGTGCTGCCCAGGGGCTACAACTATCCCTTATCACCCCGGCTTCCTTCATGTCACGTCAACATTTCCTTAGCTTTCTGATAGTGGGCTGGAGGTATAGGCCTGTACCGCTCTTTGATGGGAGGATGACTGCCTGTAGGGATATGATGCTGTACTCCCTTAATTGCCCCAAAGTCAAGTGGGTGTTTGCTAAACACTTGTGCGTACTCTTGTACCACCCGTAGTACCCCCTGTTTCTGGTGGACGGAAGTGGTGTCGGTCCCAATATGAAGCTGCTGACACCAGTCCGCTACCGGGGTTGCCGGATCATTATCCTCCGCTGGCTGGCGGGAGGCTAAGGACTCGGTTGTGAGGATAGAATTGTTATCTACGGCATGTAATTTAGCAACTGTAGCATAACGTGGCAAATTTACTTCATCGTCCCCCCAGTTGAGAAGTCGTACTGGTACTCTCCCATTTATTACTTCCACTACCCCTCTAGCAATCATGAGTGTAGGTCTGTGTTCTGAGCGATGGGGTTCTACTACTGCTTGGTAGTTCTGTCCTCTCAGACCTATGGCTGCTCTACACCATATTAACATTTCACTCATTGGGGGTATTACAATGGGGTTCGAGTCTGTGACCCGTACATTACCGATTTCACCATCTGTAAGCGTCGCTTGCTGCTGGCACATCAGGGCCCGGATCTCCCTCTGGATCACTCCCTTCTGCTTTGGCCTGGCAATTTCAGCGAGCTGTTGGAGCAAAAACACAACTTCTCCCAGACAGTTACTGATAATGTTAGTACCTAGTATCACATTTAAGGCATTCTCCTCATTTACAGTCTTTACCACTAGAAGTCCCTGATCCTTCAGCTCCACCCTGCCCACTTTTACGTTCACGTTTTTGGCTCCAATTACTTCAACAGGGAGACCATTGGTGGCGTACACTGTCAAGTCAGGGCTCGGGGGCTGGAGACTGTCCATGGACCAAAATTTATTGTAAAGGACATCAGGTATGATGGTCACCTGAGATCCAGTGTCCAGCAGTGCAGGGATTGCAATCCCGTCCAGAATGATGGACAGGTAGGGTCGTCCACCCACGAACCTGCGGTTCCAGTCTAATGGGCCTGATGAGTCTACTCCTGGGTGTTGGCCCTCTGACCCAGGATTGGCTCGTTTAAAGGACATTGCTGAGCCATATGACCTTTTTGGTTGCAGCGGTAGCAGATGATCTCTCGGCGAGGATGGTGTTGGTCAGGAGTCGCTCCTGGGGGTGGCGTGGTCCTCCTCCGGTGAGGCGACGTCCTCCATTTCCTCCGGTTCATCCAAGGGACATCCTCCGGACAGTCGGCTAGTAGGATCTTTCCTCCTTCCTCTTTCCGCAGTTGCAGGGCATCCATTACAGTGGCCAAGTTCTTAGTCAGCTGGCGCACTTCTGAGCGCAAACATTCCAACTCACTAGGGGGCGCCACCTGCGTTTTAGCTTCTGCCACCTGCGGGGAAAAGGTGGGTACTGCCGGCTTTAGAGTGGCTTCACCCGAGTGATACTGATTTGCCACCTCAGGCTTTTCCAGGGGTCGCAGTCCTTTTATTGCCATGTCCTTTAGGGCATCAAAAGTGGCATCTGGATGATCCAAGGACCACCAGTTTACAGTCCTGCCTTCCTCTGGAGACCTCAGTCCCCGCACGAATTGCTCTTTCAACATTTGGCTCTCATCAATGGGACTTGTAGGGTTAGCCTGTTTAAGAGCTCGAGGGCCCCCTGTAGTCGGCATGCGTAGTCCCTAATGCTGTCACCTGGTCTCTGGGAGCACTGATAAAATGCCATCCGGAGATCCGTTTCTGTGCGGTCCTCAAAGATGGCCTGTAGCTTTAAGAGAATCGCAGGTACCGACTCCTGGTCTGCAATGGGCCAAGTCTCTACTTCTCTCTCAGCCGCACCAGCTAACTGTCCTATTACCACAGCAGCTTTTTGCTTTTCAGTCATTGAGTACATATCCAAAATACTACATATTTTCCTTTTAAACCCTAGCAGGGTGTCGGGCTCGCCGCTGTACTGGGGAAGCCACTTCGCTCCAGGCATGTATGGGAGCGTTAGCGGCATGAGCGGGACCACTGGGCCAGGTGAGGGGCCCGCACCTCCATCCTGCGCTACAACGCCAAGCGGTGGGCTATCGGGGCCACTGGCTGGGGACGCTCCGTCTGCCGGTTGTTGCGACATGTTGATGCCCCCTTGGTTAATCTAAGCCTACCTCTTTCACAGGCTGCAGCGTCGCAGGCACAGCGGTGGAGACAAGACCTTTTCGCTGACGCTGTGAAGATGCCGCTGTATCTTGCGATGCAGTTTGTGATGCAGTTTGCGATGCGGATTGCGATGCGGATTGTGATGCAGTTTGCTATGCGGCTTGCGATGCAGATGCGATTGCTATGCGAGTTTGCGATACGGCTTGGGATGCAGATTGCGATGCAGGTTGTGGGCGTGTCAAGGAAACAGCGCGTTATTTTAGGTACGCCCCCCTTCTTCACCAGCGCCTGAGGGCGCGAATATGGCGGCCAAAATGGCGGAAAATGGCGCCAAATACAGCAAACAGTCTCTTTCATAAAACAGTTCAATAGGCACACAGGACTCACAATTGCAAGCTTTCGAATCCTGTTCGTGACGCCAAGTTTAGTTGACTCGCACCACAATTGTGGATACCAGGGCTATGGGGTACTCGGTACCAGCCCATAGAAGTCTATGGGAGTTGTCACTGGCAGCGGGGCTCGGTCGTGGCCCTGGCGGTCATGCAATGGGGGATATTTACAGGGGATTTGTAGGTAGTTCGTGACGCCACCTGTGGTATCTGATCAATTGGACCAGCGCTGCTATAAGGACCTTCACAGGGGATGTTATGGGGCAGCTGGGTGGTAAGTCTCCCACAGGTGAGACGGGTCCCTGGAAGTCTATGGTGGTGATGCAGGGTGTAGTTAAGAATTCAGTCACACACAATGCAGCTTCTTTTCATACCTTTACTTGAAGGTGTTTCAGGTAGATCCCGGGAAGCTGGTCGGGGTGGAGAATGCACATTTGGGTAACCGCTGAGCAGGTTAGAGGCCTCCTTAACTTCAAATGTATCTGAGTCCAAACTTGCGTGAAGCGAAGTTAACTCTGCAATCTCCAGCTTTCTCAATAGCTGCGAAGCCCGGCCGACATTGTGGTGGAGCCTTCTATGTCTCTGTTTAACAGATGTTGAGAGAACTAAGTCCTTACTTTTGTCTGCGCTTGACTCAAAGTCCCCGTTCTCCCTGACTCGGTTACGTATCGACGCTTAGGGCTGCTCTCTGCGACCTGTAGTCCAGATGCCTCCGGTTTTCTTGTTACTAAGCTTGAAACTCTAGCAACGCTTCGGACCCCGGTGTCCGGTGATTCAGTGCAGGTAGTCTTATACCTAATGCACTAGTCTCTATCTTCTCCACTGCGCCCTTCGCCCTGCTTCCCGTCTTAACATAAGCACTTGTAGCTTTTGATGGAAATGTCAGCTTTCTTCTAGAGCTCACTGAATAGCTCTCAGTATCCTCCAAGTCCAGACTGGACTGAGACTGAACTGCACTGTCCTCAGACAGGAAACAGACTGAGGGATGACTCACTCCTGAGCCACCCGGAGCTTGACTAAAACCAAAACTGAACTGATCTCTACTGTCCTAAGACAGGAAGCTTGAATCACTGACTGACTAATCTTGCTACGTGTCACTCCCTTTTATACCCCTGATGGGTGTGTCTGAAAGTGTGAGTGAAGTCAATGGATATCAAGCGTTGCGGTTACCTTCCTGTGCATTCTCCTGGATAATGTGTGCCTTACATAGCTGGGCCACACATATTCATTGCATTATTCTTAAATCTTCATAAATAAACTACAGTACATACATATTCTAGAATACCCGATGCGTTAGAATCGGGCCACCATTTAGTTAGTACATAATAAATTGAGAAAAAAGGACAGACAGACATTAGATTTTAAACTCACATTATCCCACTTGCTGAAAGTCTCCTTCTGTCTAGCAGACTGTAGAGTAGTGGACTGCCAGTGCCAACACATTCTTTTTATATACACTACCCCCCAAACAATGTTTGTTTGTGTAGGGGGTGGTTTAAACCAGTGTCTAAACATGTTTAATCTTTTACAACGCATGCGTACGAAAACGCTGGCGCACGCATGTCCATGCGCACGCCTGCGTTCCCATAGACTGTAATGCGTTGTTTTGACACATTCCGTGCACAAGCATACGCTTGCATTTTTTTACGCCTTTGGGCGGACCCAAAAATGCAACAAGTTGCGTCCAGCGCGTCTAGACGCTCACCTGAAAATAACGCATGCGCACGAAAACGCTGATGATCGCATGCAAACACAAGACCATGCGCCCGCCATGTTAAACATAGGGGCGCATAACACATGCGATCGGATGCGCTGCGCACAAAAATGCTAATGTGAAACCAGCCTTAATGAGAAAGCCAGATTTTGAAAATCTGGCATGCATGCCTATATTTTATAACTCAGTAAACATTTTATGTATCCAAGTAATTATGACATTTGTTTTTTTTTCTAACATATTGTTCTACAATGGCTTGAAAAAGTATTCCCTTCCCCTCATTGTCATTTTTCGTGCTTTGCTGTCTCACAACCTGGAATATCACTGTTTGTTTTTGAGGATTTGCATCAGTTCATGAAAAGAACATGCCTACAACTGCGAACATCTGGTTTTCTTTTTATTGTGAAGCAAACAACAAATACGGCAAAATTACAGAAAACTTCAGGGTGCATAACTATTCACCTATCTAAAGGCAGTACTCCTTTTGCGTCAATTACAGCTGTAAGTCGCCTTGCATAAATCTCTATGAACTTTTCACATTTTGCCACTGGGATTTTTTCCCATTCCTCAAGGCAAAACTGCTCGAGCTTCTTTAAGTTAGATGGTTTCCTCTGGTGAACAGCAATCTTCAAGTCTGACCACAGATTCTTAATTGGATTAAGGTCTGGGCTGTGACTAGGCCACTACAAAACATTTACACATTTCTCCTTAAACCACTTGAGTGTTGCTTTAGCAGTATGCTTTGGGTCATGGTCTTGTTGTAAGGCGCACCTCCATCCCAGTCTCAAATCACAGGCAGACTGAAATAGGTTTTGCTCGAGAATATCCATATTCCCTCGACTCCATTTTCCCTGTTCCTGCTGCCGAAAAACATGATGGTGTTCTTGGGTGTGATGAGCTGTGTTAATTTTGTGCCAGACATAGCGTTTACCTTGGTGCCAAAAAGTTCAATTTTGGTCTCAACTGACCACAGCAGAGATCTCCTTGATCTTCATGGTGTTGTTTGGTTAGTGATACCGCTTGCTTAATGATGTTGCAGCCTCTGTAGCCTTTCAGAAAAGGTGTGTGTATACTGACAGACCATGTGGCACTTAGATTGCATGCAGGATTTACGAAGGTAATTGCTTGTACCAGAATTTTTCGAGGCTTCATAGCAAAAGGGGTGAATACATATGCACATGCCAATTTTTAGCTATTTGATCACATAAATTTAATTTACGCCTTTATTTTTCTCACTTCACTAACTTAGACTATTTAGTGCTGATGCGTCACACAGAAATCAGATTACAAAAATATGTAAACACAGGTTGTAATAATAATAATAATAATATCTTTATTTATATAGCGCCATCATATTCCGCAGCGCTTTACAGTTTAACAGTTTCAAAACACAAGTCATAAGTAACAACGTTAACAATACAATAATTAAAGCAAAATAAGACGACCCTGCTCGTGAGAGCTTACAATCTACAATGAGGTGGGGGAATACAAAGTACAGGTGTGTATATACAATGGTGCATTTACAATGATGGTCCAGCCATCTTGAGGGAGTGAGGGATGGATGGAGATAGTGAATGGGCTACACACACACACTTACACATAGAATGACTTTGATTAGTGAATGTGATAGGCCGCTCTGAACAAATGTGTTTCGAGGGAGCACCTGAAACCATGCAAATTGTGGATAGTCCTAATTTCTTGGGGTAGAGCATTCCAGAGGATTGGCGCAGAGCGGGAGAAGTCTTGAAGTTGGGAGTGGGAGGTACGGATTAGTGCAGAGGTTAGTCGAAAGTCGTTTGCAGAGCGCAGCAGTAGGTTAGGCCGATAGATAGAAATGAGGGAGGAGATGTAGGGGGGTGCTGCACTGTGGAGAGCTTTGTGGGTGAGATCAAGTACTTTGAATTGTATCCTATAATGAATGGGCAGCCAGTGTAATGACTGGCGAAGAGCGGACGCGTCCGTGTGCCGATTGGCCAGATGGATGACCCTTGCTGCTGCATTAAGGATGGACTGGAGAGGGGATAGTCGAGTAATGGAGAGGCCAAGTAATAGAGCGTTGCAGTAGTCCAGGCGGGAGTGGATCAATGCTACAGTGAGGGTTTTTGTTGTTTCCATGGTGAGAAAAGGGCAGATTCTAGAGATGTTCTTTAGGTGTAGGCGGCAAGAACGGGCAAGAGATTGTACATGGGAGGCGAAGGAGAGACTGGTGTCAAACATAACACCCAGACAGCGAGCCTGCTGTCCGGGTGTTATTATGGTGCCGGTGGTCAACTGTGTCGAAAGCTGCAGAAAGGTCAAGAAGAATGAGCAGAGAGTGGTCACCGTTACGTTTTGCTGTCAGAAGGTCATTGGTCACTTTGATGAGTGCAGTTTCAGTCGAATGTAGGGGGCGGAAGCCAGACTGTGAAGGGTCTAGAAGGGAGTGAGTGGAGAGTGGAGAGGTAACGGTAAGGCGGGAGTAGACTAGGCACTCCAAAAGTTTAGAGATGAAGGGGAGATTGGAGACCGGTCTGTAGTTGTTTGTGCAGGAAGGGTCAAGAGCGGGTTTCTTTAGTAATGGAGTAACAATGGAGTGTTTGAAGGAGGATGGGAAAATGCCAGAGGAGAGTGAGAGATTAAAGATTGTAGTTAGCTGAGTTGTGACAACTGGAGAGAGAGACTGGAGGAGATGTGAGGGAATGGGGTCGGTAGTGCATGTAGTCGGAGAGGAAGAGAGGAGTCTGGAGACTTCTTCTTCTGTGATGGGATCAAATGTGGAAAGTGAGCCAGGGGAAATGCAGGGAGGGATGGGAGTCAGAGCACTTGGTGGTTGAGAGCAGATTTCCTGATGGATAGTATCTATTTTTTCTATAAAGTGGGAGGCCAGGTCGTCAGCACAAATGTCTGTGATAGGGGCTTGTGCTTTTGGCCTGAGGAGGGAGTGAAAAGTGTCAAAAAGTTTCTTGGGGTTGTTGGCTAGTGAGGAGATCAGGGTGGTGAAGTAGGTCTGTTTGGCGAGGTGAAGGGCAGCGTTATAAGTTCTTAACATGAATTTAAAGTGGATGAAGTCTTCTGGTGTGCGGGTTTTTCTCCACAGGTGTTCAGCACTCCTAGAGCATCGCTGAAGAAGTTGAGTTTGCAATGTGAGCCAGGGCTGTTTTACTGTGTGTTTGGAAGTTCTGAGGGTGAGCGGTGCTACTTGGTCAAGGTGCTTCTAAGAGTGTCATTGTAGTGATGAACAGCCAGATTAGGACAAGAAAAAGAGGAGATTAGGGACAGCGATGAGTGTAGGGAGTCTGAAAGTGTCTGAGGGTTGTAATGTAACAAAATAGGTAAAAATCAATGGGGTGAATACTTTTGCAAGCCACTGCAAGCATTTAGGGTTAGGGGCACATAGAAATTAATGGAGCCCCATAGCAGAAGTTCGAATCCTCCTCCCCTTAAAAAAATGTATTAATATTCTTCGGGGTCACAGAAGAGTGTCTCATAACCTTGCAGCCCTTACAAAGTAATTTTCCTCCAATTGAAACCCCTAGATTCCCCTTTCATTACCCCATAAAGTATGATGACAACAAAAGGGGCCCCACAAACACAGTATTATACCACTACAGTGAATTCCTTCACAGTACCCCCCACACGGTGGATGACCCTATTATACCCCCCTGAACGCCCCAGGCATAGTATGATGAGCTCAACACAGTATTGTGGTATCCCGATACCCGTTCTTCTGCTGCTGAATGAGACAGTTGTCGTGTGGCAGTAGATTTGTCCCAATCAGAACTAGTTTGGGCACTGTGAGTTAGGAGATGTAATACATTGCATTGTATACCGACGACTCATAAATGTGCTTTGCTGCATCTACTGGCCAATGTGTGTATATTAAAGTTAAGTGATTACTCTCCTCACAAGCTGCCATAGAAATGTCTGGGAGGACAGGGCTCACACACTTCTTGAGGTAACTTCCAGTTGTGGGTGGTACAAGCTGCCTGAGGAAGCAGACATTACTTTTCCCATCATAGTTTCCATGCCAGTCCACGGTGGGGGGACATTTTTCTCCTCGAAATCTGCTCCACAAAAGAGTGAAGCCTCCTCCAGTCAGGAGAGATAATGCTGCACATGTGCGCTCCTGCATGCTGGATATCCTGTTTGCTTCTAGCCAGAACCAGATCCATGTGGCTGCCACGCCGCCGACTTTGCTTCACCTACCCCCTGCGAAAGGCAACGGTAGGCTCAAAACTGTGAGTACTTCCACACTATAGTGTGTTTCCACTGAGAGCCAATGTGTGAAGGTCACTCCATCAGTGTATTATTTCTTGGACTGCGCATAGCACTTCCTCTAATAGCAAGTGAAGAGAACTCTGCTCCAGCCGCCCTGAGAGGCCATAACCTCGCTTGTCTCACGACGAGAGAACCATTATTATGCACAATATACTGTGAACTTTGCTTTTAAGAAAGAGTCTGTACCTCGTTACCTCTTTCAGTAAAATTGTTATATGTACAAGTTCACCTGCATGTCTGGCTGCTTGAGGTTGCACAAACACCACGGGCGCTCCAAAACCTGCACCCAGACCCTTCCGCTACAGTAATGTCCCCAGGGGGTCCTATACCATCCACAAGTGCCACCTCCCGCTATTGACAATTGTTGTGGACACGATGGAAGTGTTGAAGGGTCCAGTGACCCACTTCAGCTACTGTGACATCATTATCTGCTGCCAGTGGACCTACATGCCCCAGCTGACCCTTCTGCAACATCTGGCACCTCCCCAGTGGCCCACCACAGTATGATTCCCCAAGTGTGACTACCCCACACAGCCCTACATACAGTATGTATGACCACACTGTATCATGGCCCCCACTTGCATACAATACAATGGTCCCACACATAGTCCTCCATAAAGTATAACTCACTTCCATAGTCCCCAATATAGTATAATGCACAGTCCATAGTCCTCCATATAGTATAATGTAACAAAATGGGGAAAAAGCCAAGGGGGTGAATACTTTTGCAAGCCACTGTATATTTATGTGGAAATAGTAGGCCACTATGATATGTATATTGAAATTAAAATAAAGAAAAAAAATTATTTTCATATTTCAACCCATATGTCTCATCATGGGCGTACCCACCGTGGGGCAGGGGGGGTAGCTGCCCCCCCTAGAAGCAGGGGCGCACAGTGCTTGAACCAGCCCGACATTGAACTGACAGTTCAGTGCCGGCGGGCCCTTTAATCGCGGGCGGAATGTGGTGAGGAAGGCCATATACAGCACAGGCAACGTGATCGTCATCACGCCGCCTGCGCGCCCTGATGACGTCACGCCTGTGCCAGGAGAAGACGGAGTCCAGTGCACGCTTCTTCAGAGCAGCGGGGGAGATAGGTGAGTACTGGCATTTTTTTTTTTTTTACGCCGGGCCCGGCCTATGGGGGATTATGCTGCCTATGGGGGATTATGCTGGCTATTGTGGGATTATGCTGCCTATGGGGGATTATGCTGGCTATGGGGGATTATGCTGGCTATGGGGGATTATGCTGGCTATTGGGGGATTATGCTGGCTATTGGGGGATTATGCTGCCTATCGGGGGATTATGCTGCCTATTGGGGATTATGCTGGCTATTGGGGGATTATGTTGCCTATTGGGGATTATTCTGCCTATTGGGGGATTATGCTGGCTATTGGGGGATTATGCTGGCTATGGGGGATTATGCTGCCTATTGGGGACTATGCTGCCTATGGGGGATTATGCTACCTATGGGGGATTATGCTGGCTATGGGGGATTATGCTGGCTATTGTGGGATTATGCTGCCTATGGGGGATTATGCTGGCTATGGGGGATTATGCTGGCTATGGGGGATTATGCTGGCTATTGGGGGATTATGCTGGCTATTGGGGGATTATGATGGCTATTGGGGGATTATGCTGCCTATGGGGGATTATGCTGGCTATTGGGGGATTATGCTGGCTATTGGGGACTATGCTGCTTATGGGGGATTATGCTGGCTATTGGGGACTATGCTGCCTATGGGGGATTATGCTGGCTATGGGGGATTATGCTGGCTATTGGGGGATTATGCTGGCTATTGGGGGATTATGCTGGCTATGGGGGATAATGCTGGCTATTGGGGGATTATGCTGGCTATTGGGGACTATGCTGCTTATGGGGATTATGCTGCCTACTGGGGACTACTATGCTGCCTATTGGGGACTATGCTGCCTATGGGGGATTGTTATGATTTGGTAGCTGAGGAGAGCAAGCAAAAACGGCAATACACCAGAGAGGTTGAAATCTACTGGATTGCAGTACCCTGACTAACCACCACAACTAAAGGCAGCCGTGGAGCGTACCTACGTTGGTCCTAGACGCCTCGTCACAGCCTGAGAGGTTAACTACACCTAAAGATAGAAAGAGGAAAAGCTATCTGCCCCGGAGCAGATCCCCAAAGAACATAGGAAGCCCCCAAACATGTAATGGCGGTTAGACAAGAGGAAATACAGACACAGACAGAAAATAGTATGAGCAAACGTTGGGGACCAATCTTCCTAGACAGAAAAGGATAGGAAGGACACTTACTGCAATCCCAAAAAACCCTAAAAAGTACCAACTCTACTAATTGCAAAAACACCTGAGATCACACACCTCTACCACCTAAATTAGTTCTCTGGTGTAACAAAACTAAGCCGCAGCCACTGAAGAAAAACTGGAAAAGGCAAAAGAACAAACAACAGTGGCTCAGACAAACTGAGAGGAGCACAAGTCCCCGGAGGGGACCTGGCTGACCTCCACAAAAGTGCAGGAAACAATGCAAAAAGCAAGCACAAAAATAAAAACAGAAAATGTCTTATCTGAGAGCAGGAGAAGAGGCAAGATTCAGCAAGCTTCCAAGTGAACCAGGAACCACAGTTGAGACAAGAACAATTGATCACCGGCAACCCTGACGGGAGGGAACCTCCCTTATATAGGACTGTCAAGGTAAAATATAATTTTCTACTATACTTTTATATTCATAGTGTGTATATGTGTCTTGTTATTTTGATATGTCAAGGTAAACACGAAGTTTTCCTTAAAAGAATACTATTCAGATTGAAACTTATTTTAAGATAATGTCAGTATCTGCTGGTGTCTGTCTCCACCTTGTGTCCTATCACTGTATTACACTAACTATCTAATAACTTGAACTGGATCCACTGAAATGCCCCCCACCTTTGGGGAATTGAAGAACCACATGTGATTTACAAGAACAATAGAATCGTTTCTCAAGAAATGAAACTAAGGATGACAACACGATAAAGGAGGACTTAGAAGAAGATCTAAGGACCAATTAGGATGACCAGATGCTAGACGTGTACATATATGGACATGTTCAGTATACCTCCTTCCCCCAATCCCTCCCTTACTCCACCCTAATGTCCTGTTTATGTAATTTTATGTATGTGAAAATAAAGTTCAGAACTTGCTGAGATGGTCGCCTGTTAACACCATTTTAAGAGCATGCTCTGAAGTCTGAACCAGCATATTGCCTGATTCATTCTTGGTTAACCCATGCTTATAATCTAATTTGGCATGACTGGAGGATGAGTGGTTTGTCGTTACGACCCCGACAATTGGCGCCTAGCAACGTGGGGCAAATGGATTGCCGCCCGTCCGGACCCGTCCCGAGGACTTTGCGGTGGTGCCCGCGGTGACTGAGTGCGAGGACTGCAGCCTCCGTTGAACACGGTAAGTTGGGATCATATATTTTATATGCGTCCCACTTGCCTGTGTATCAGTCATTGTTGGCTTAAGCTGTATTGTCTTTTTGGGTCTGGGTGGGTGACCGGTTGAGTGGTGAGACCGAGGGCAATCCCACGCCACGAACCAGCAAGTGAGACCGAGTGACGTTGCAT